>JANAFA010000289.1:0-48611 GCA_024222315.1 Thymus quinquecostatus
GGTCATTCGGATCTAAAACGAGTTAGATATGGCCAAAACGGTGAGGGCGCGATGGAATCTGGGTCGAACGTGGAGGGCCGCAGGCAAAAAGGCCCCTATCTCATTCGTTATCGTCCGGATCCATTTCATTCTTTCACCGCATGAAATTATATTCCAAGAGCTATAATTATGGGCCCCCGGAGGTACAAAATCCGGCGCTCTCCGGCGGACCGAAAAAATGAGATTTAGCCCTAGTGGTACCCCTATGAGTTTCGGTCAAAAACGCTCCGGAATGGAATATCAATTTTATTATTCCAAAGCATCCGAGTGATGTTTTGGAGCGGTATATGTTGAATTTTGCATCATTATAGCTCCTATATAGAGGCTAGATTGAACGATTACTCCGGAAAATGAGGAACCGCTTAAGGTTCCCGATTCGTAATCTATTTTCACCTAGTAAACACAGTCAAATACTAAAAGTTGCATGTCCATATTGTAGCCATTCAAATGAGCTTTCTAGGGGTTTTAAAACCAGGTCATTCGGATCTAAAACGAGTTATATATGGCCAAAACGGTGAGGGCGCGATGGAATCTGGGTCGAACGTGGAGGGCAGCAGGCAAAAAGGCCCATATCTCATTCGTTATCGTCCGGATCCATTTCATTCTTTCACCGCATGAAATTATATTCCAAGAGCTATAATTATGGGCCCCCGGAGGTACAAAATTCGGCGATCTCCGACGGACCGAAAAAATGAGATTTAGCCCTAGTGGTACCCCTATCAGTTTCGGTCAAAAACGCTCCGGAATGGAATCTCAATTTTATTATTCCAAAGCATCCGAGTGATGTTTTGGAGCGGTATATGTTGAATTTTGCATCATTATAGCTCCTATACAGAGGCTAGATTGAACGATTACTCCGGAAAATGAGACACCGCTTAAGGTTCCCGATTCGTAATCTATTTTCACCTAGTAAACACAGTCAAATACTAAAAGTTGCATGTCCATATTGTAGCCATTCAAATGAGCTTTCTAGGGGTTTTAAAACCGGGTCATTCGGATCTAAAACGAGTTAGATATGGCCAAAACGGTGAGGGCGCGATGGAATCTGGGTCTAACGTGGAGGGCAGCAGGCAAAAAGCCCATATCTCATTCGTTATCGTCCGGATCCATTTCATTCTTTCACCGCATGAAATTATATTTCAAGAGCTATAATTATGGGCCCCCGGAGGTACAAAATCCGGCGCTCTCCGGCGGACCGAAAAAATGAGATTTAGCCCTAGTGGTACCCCTATGAGTTTCGGTCAAAAACGCACCGGAATGAAATCTCAATTTTATTATTCCAAAGCATCCGAGTGATGTTTTGGAGCGGTATATGATGAATTTTGCATCATTATAGCTCCTATATAGAGGCTAGATTGAACGATTACTCCGGAAAATGAGAAACCGCTTAATGTTCCCGATTCGGATTCTATTTTCACCTAGTAAACACAGTCAAATACTAAAAGTTGCATTTCCATATTGTAGCCATTCAAATGAGCTTTCTAGGGGTTTTAAAACCGGGTCATTCGGATCTAAAACGAGTTAGATATGGCCAAAACGGTGAGGGCGCGATGGAATCTGGGTCGAACGTGGAGGGCCGCAGGCAAAAAGGCCCCTATCTCATTCGTTATCGTCCGGATCCATTTCATTCTTTCACCGCATGAAATTATATTCCAAGAGCTATAATTATGGGCCCCCGGAGGTACAAAATCCGGCGCTCTCCGGCGGACCGAAAAAATGAGATTTAGCCCTAGTGGTACCCCTATGAGTTTCGGTCAAAAACGCTCCGGAATGGAATATCAATTTTATTATTCCAAAGCATCCGAGTGATGTTTTGGAGCGGTATATGTTGAATTTTGCATCATTATAGCTCCTATATAGAGGCTAGATTGAACGATTACTCCGGAAAATGAGGAACCGCTTAAGGTTCCCGATTCGTAATCTATTTTCACCTAGTAAACACAGTCAAATACTAAAAGTTGCATGTCCATATTGTAGCCATTCAAATGAGCTTTCTAGGGGTTTTAAAACCAGGTCATTCGGATCTAAAACGAGTTATATATGGCCAAAACGGTGAGGGCGCGATGGAATCTGGGTCGAACGTGGAGGGCAGCAGGCAAAAAGGCCCATATCTCATTCGTTATCGTCCGGATCCATTTCATTCTTTCACCGCATGAAATTATATTCCAAGAGCTATAATTATGGGCCCCCGGAGGTACAAAATTCGGCGATCTCCGACGGACCGAAAAAATGAGATTTAGCCCTAGTGGTACCCCTATCAGTTTCGGTCAAAAACGCTCCGGAATGGAATCTCAATTTTATTATTCCAAAGCATCCGAGTGATGTTTTGGAGCGGTATATGTTGAATTTTGCATCATTATAGCTCCTATATAGAGGCTAGATTGAACGATTACTCCGGAAAATGAGAAACCGCTTAAGGTTCCCGATTCGTAATCTATTTTCACCTAGTAAACACAGTCAAATACTAAAAGTTGCATGTCCATATTGTAGCCATTCAAATGAGCTTTCTAGGGGTTTTAAAACCGGGTCATTCGGATCTAAAACGAGTTAGATATGGCCAAAACGGTGAGGGCGCGATGGAATCTGGGTGGAACGTGGAGGGCAGCAGGCAAAAAGGCCCATATCTCATTCGTTATCGTCCGGATCCATTTCATTCGTTCACCGCATGAAATTATATCCCAAGAGCTATAATTATGGGCCCCCGGAGGTACAAAATTCGGCGCTCTCCGGCAGACCGAAAAAATGAGATTTAGCCCTAGTGGTACCCCTATCAGTTTCGGTCAAAAATGCTCCGGAATGGAATCTCAATTTTTTTATTCCAAAGCATCCGAGTGATGTTTTGGAGCGGTATATGATGAATTTTGCATCATTATAGCTCCTATATAGAGGCTAGATTGAACGATTACTCCGGAAAATGAGAAACCGCTTAATGTTCCCGATTCGGATTCTATTTTCACCTAGTAAACACAGTCAAATACTAAAAGTTGCATATCAATATTGTAGCCATTCAAATGAGCTTTCTAGGGGTTTTAAAACCGGGTCATTCGGATCTAAAACGAGTTAGATATGGCCAAAACGGTGAGGGCGCGATGGAATCTGGGTCGAACGTGGAGGGCAGCAGGCAAAAAGGCCCATATCTCATTCGTTATCGTCCGGATCCATTTCATTCTTTCACCGCATGAAATTATATTCCAAGAGCTATAATTATGGGCCCCCGGAGGTACAAAATCCGGCGCTCTCCGGCGGACCAAAAAAATGAGATTTAGCCCTAGTGGTACCCCTAAGAGTTTCGGTAAAAAACGCTCCGGAATGGAATCTCAATTTTATTATTCCAAAGCATCCGAGTGATGTTTTGGAGCGGTATATGATGAATTTTGCATCATTATAGCTCCTATATAGAGGCTAGATTGAACGATTACTCCGGAAAATGAGAAACCGCTTAATGTTCCCGATTCGGATTCTATTTTCACCTAGTAAACACAGTCAAATACTAAAAGTTGCATTTCCATATTGTAGCCATTCAAATGAGCTTTCTAGGGGTTTTAAAACCGGGTCATTCGGATCTAAAACGAGTTAGATATGGCCAAAACGGTGAGGGCGCGATGGAATCTGGGTCGAACGTGGAGGGCAGCAAGCAAAAAGGCCCATATCTCATTCGTTATCGTCCGGATCCATTTCATTCTTTCACCGCATGAAATTATATTCCAAGAGCTATAATTATGGGCCCCCGGAGGTACAAAATTCGGCGATCTCCGGCGGACCGAAAAAATGAGATTTAGCCCTAGTGGTACCCCTATGAGTTTCGGTCAAAAACGCTCCGGAATGGAATCTCAATTTTATTATTCCAAAGCATCCGAGTGATGTTTTGGAGCGGTATATGATGAATTTTGCATCATTATAGCTCCTATATAGAGGCTAGATTGAACGATTACTCCGGAAAATGAGAAACCGCTTAATGTTCCCGATTCGGATTCTATTTTCACCTAGTAAACACAGTCAAATACTAAAAGTTGCATTTCCATATTGTAGCCATTCAAATGAGCTTTCTAGGGGTTTTAAAACCGGGTCATTCGGATCTAAAACGAGTTAGATATGGCCAAAACGGTGAGGGCGCGATGGAATCTGGGTCGAACGTGGAGGGCAGCAGGCAAAAAGCCCATAACTCATTCGTTATCGTCCGGATCCATTTCATTCTTTCACCGCATGAAATTATATTTCAAGAGCTATAATTATGGGCCCCCGGAGGTACAAAATCCGGCGCTCTCCGGCGGACCGAAAAAATGAGATTTAGCCCTAGTGGTACCCCTATGAGTTTCGGTCAAAAACGCACCGGAATGGAATCTCAATTTTATTATTCCAAAGCATCCGAGTGATGTTTTGGAGCGGTATATGATGAATTTTGCATCATTATAGCTCCTATATAGAGGCTAGATTGAACGATTACTCCGGAAAATGAGAAACCGCTTAATGTTCCCGATTCGGATTCTATTTTCACCTAGTAAACACAGTCAAATACTAAAAGTTGCATTTCCATATTGTAGCCATTCAAATGAGCTTTCTAGGGGTTTTAAAACCGGGTCATTCGGATCTAAAACGAGTTAGATATGGCCAAAACGGTGAGGGCGCGATGGAATCTGGGTCGAACGTGGAGGGCCGCAGGCAAAAAGGCCCCTATCTCATTCGTTATCGTCCGGATCCATTTCATTCTTTCACCGCATGAAATTATATTCCAAGAGCTATAATTATGGGCCCCCGGAGGTACAAAATCCGGCGCTCTCCGGCGGACCGAAAAAATGAGATTTAGCCCTAGTGGTACCCCTATGAGTTTCGGTCAAAAACGCTCCGGAATGGAATATCAATTTTATTATTCCAAAGCATCCGAGTGATGTTTTGGAGCGGTATATGTTGAATTTTGCATCATTATAGCTCCTATATAGAGGCTAGATTGAACGATTACTCCGGAAAATGAGGAACCGCTTAAGGTTCCCGATTCGTAATCTATTTTCACCTAGTAAACACAGTCAAATACTAAAAGTTGCATGTCCATATTGTAGCCATTCAAATGAGCTTTCTAGGGGTTTTAAAACCAGGTCATTCGGATCTAAAACGAGTTATATATGGCCAAAACGGTGAGGGCGCGATGGAATCTGGGTCGAACGTGGAGGGCAGCAGGCAAAAAGGCCCATATCTCATTCGTTATCGTCCGGATCCATTTCATTCTTTCACCGCATGAAATTATATTCCAAGAGCTATAATTATGGGCCCCCGGAGGTACAAAATTCGGCGATCTCCGACGGACCGAAAAAATGAGATTTAGCCCTAGTGGTACCCCTATCAGTTTCGGTCAAAAACGCTCCGGAATGGAATCTCAATTTTATTATTCCAAAGCATCCGAGTGATGTTTTGGAGCGGTATATGTTGAATTTTGCATCATTATAGCTCCTATACAGAGGCTAGATTGAACGATTACTCCGGAAAATGAGAAACCGCTTAAGGTTCCCGATTCGTAATCTATTTTCACCTAGTAAACACAGTCAAATACTAAAAGTTGCATATCAATATTGTAGCCATTCAAATGAGCTTTCTAGGGGTTTTAAAACCGGGTCATTCGGATCTAAAACGAGTTAGATATGGCCAAAACGGTGAGGGCGCGATGGAATCTGGGTCGAACGTGGAGGGCAGCAGGCAAAAAGGCCCATATCTCATTCGTTATCGTCCGGATCCATTTCATTCGTTCACCGCATGAAATTATATCCCAAGAGCTATAATTATGGGCCCCCGGAGGTACAAAATTCGGCGCTCTCCGGCAGACCGAAAAAATGAGATTTAGCCCTAGTGGTACCCCTATCAGTTTCGGTCAAAAATGCTCCGGAATGGAATCTCAATTTTTTTATTCCAAAGCATCCGAGTGATGTTTTGGAGCGGTATATGATGAATTTTGCATCATTATAGCTCCTATATAGAGGCTAGATTGAACGATTACTCCGGAAAATGAGAAACCGCTTAATGTTCCCGATTCGGATTCTATTTTCACCTAGTAAACACAGTCAAATACTAAAAGTTGCATATCAATATTGTAGCCATTCAAATGAGCTTTCTAGGGGTTTTAAAACCGGGTCATTCGGATCTAAAACGAGTTAGATATGGCCAAAACGGTGAGGGCGCGATGGAATCTGGGTCGAACGTGGAGGGCAGCAGGCAAAAAGGCCCATATCTCATTCGTTATCGTCCGGATCCATTTCATTCTTTCACCGCATGAAATTATATTCCAAGAGCTATAATTATGGGCCCCCGGAGGTACAAAATCCGGCGCTCTCCGGCTGACCAAAAAAATGAGATTTAGCCCTAGTGGTACCCCTAAGAGTTTCGGTAAAAAACGCTCCGGAATGGAATCTCAATTTTATTATTCCAAAGCATCCGAGTGATGTTTTGGAGCGGTATATGATGAATTTTGCATCATTATAGCTCCTATATAGAGGCTAGATTGAACGATTACTCCGGAAAATGAGAAACCGCTTAATGTTCCCGATTCGGATTCTATTTTCACCTAGTAAACACAGTCAAATACTAAAAGTTGCATTTCCATATTGTAGCCATTCAAATGAGCTTTCTAGGGGTTTTAAAACCGGGTCATTCGGATCTAAAACGAGTTAGATATGGCCAAAACGGTGAGGGCGCGATGGAATCTGGGTCGAACGTGGAGGGCAGCAAGCAAAAAGGCCCATATCTCATTCGTTATCGTCCGGATCCATTTCATTCTTTCACCGCATGAAATTATATTCCAAGAGCTATAATTATGGGCCCCCGGAGGTACAAAATTCGGCGATCTCCGGCGGACCGAAAAAATGAGATTTAGCCCTAGTGGTACCCCTATGAGTTTCGGTCAAAAACGCTCCGGAATGGAATCTCAATTTTATTATTCCAAAGCATCCGAGTGATGTTTTGGAGCGGTATATGATGAATTTTGCATCATTATAGCTCCTATATAGAGGCTAGATTGAACGATTACTCCGGAAAATGAGAAACCGCTTAATGTTCCCGATTCGGATTCTATTTTCACCTAGTAAACACAGTCAAATACTAAAAGTTGCATTTCCATATTGTAGCCATTCAAATGAGCTTTCTAGGGGTTTTAAAACCGGGTCATTCGGATCTAAAACGAGTTAGATATGGCCAAAACGGTGAGGGCGCGATGGAATCTGGGTCTAACGTGGAGGGCAGCAGGCAAAAAGCCCATATCTCATTCGTTATCGTCCGGATCCATTTCATTCTTTCACCGCATGAAATTATATTTCAAGAGCTATAATTATGGGCCCCCGGAGGTACAAAATCCGGCGCTCTCCGGCGGACCGAAAAAATGAGATTTAGCCCTAGTGGTACCCCTATGAGTTTCGGTCAAAAACGCACCGGAATGGAATCTCAATTTTATTATTCCAAAGCATCCGAGTGATGTTTTGGAGCGGTATATGATGAATTTTGCATCATTATAGCTCCTATATAGAGGCTAGATTGAACGATTACTCCGGAAAATGAGAAACCGCTTAATGTTCCCGATTCGGATTCTATTTTCACCTAGTAAACACAGTCAAATACTAAAAGTTGCATTTCCATATTGTAGCCATTCAAATGAGCTTTCTAGGGGTTTTAAAACCGGGTCATTCGGATCTAAAACGAGTTAGATATGGCCAAAACGGTGAGGGCGCGATGGAATCTGGGTCGAACGTGGAGGGCCGCAGGCAAAAAGGCCCCTATCTCATTCGTTATCGTCCGGATCCATTTCATTCTTTCACCGCATGAAATTATATTCCAAGAGCTATAATTATGGGCCCCCGGAGGTACAAAATCCGGCGCTCTCCGGCGGACCGAAAAAATGAGATTTAGCCCTAGTGGTACCCCTATGAGTTTCGGTCAAAAACGCTCCGGAATGGAATATCAATTTTATTATTCCAAAGCATCCGAGTGATGTTTTGGAGCGGTATATGTTGAATTTTGCATCATTATAGCTCCTATATAGAGGCTAGATTGAACGATTACTCCGGAAAATGAGGAACCGCTTAAGGTTCCCGATTCGTAATCTATTTTCACCTAGTAAACACAGTCAAATACTAAAAGTTGCATGTCCATATTGTAGCCATTCAAATGAGCTTTCTAGGGGTTTTAAAACCAGGTCATTCGGATCTAAAACGAGTTATATATGGCCAAAACGGTGAGGGCGCGATGGAATCTGGGTCGAACGTGGAGGGCAGCAGGCAAAAAGGCCCATATCTCATTCGTTATCGTCCGGATCCATTTCATTCTTTCACCGCATGAAATTATATTCCAAGAGCTATAATTATGGGCCCCCGGAGGTACAAAATTCGGCGATCTCCGACGGACCGAAAAAATGAGATTTAGCCCTAGTGGTACCCCTATCAGTTTCGGTCAAAAACGCTCCGGAATGGAATCTCAATTTTATTATTCCAAAGCATCCGAGTGATGTTTTGGAGCGGTATATGTTGAATTTTGCATCATTATAGCTCCTATATAGAGGCTAGATTGAACGATTACTCCGGAAAATGAGAAACCGCTTAAGGTTCCCGATTCGTAATCTATTTTCACCTAGTAAACACAGTCAAATACTAAAAGTTGCATGTCCATATTGTAGCCATTCAAATGAGCTTTCTAGGGGTTTTAAAACCGGGTCATTCGGATCTAAAACGAGTTAGATATGGCCAAAACGGTGAGGGCGCGATGGAATCTGGGTGGAACGTGGAGGGCAGCAGGCAAAAAGGCCCATATCTCATTCGTTATCGTCCGGATCCATTTCATTCGTTCACCGCATGAAATTATATCCCAAGAGCTATAATTATGGGCCCCCGGAGGTACAAAATTCGGCGCTCTCCGGCAGACCGAAAAAATGAGATTTAGCCCTAGTGGTACCCCTATCAGTTTCGGTCAAAAATGCTCCGGAATGGAATCTCAATTTTTTTATTCCAAAGCATCCGAGTGATGTTTTGGAGCGGTATATGATGAATTTTGCATCATTATAGCTCCTATATAGAGGCTAGATTGAACGATTACTCCGGAAAATGAGAAACCGCTTAATGTTCCCGATTCGGATTCTATTTTCACCTAGTAAACACAGTCAAATACTAAAAGTTGCATATCAATATTGTAGCCATTCAAATGAGCTTTCTAGCGGTTTTAAAACCGGGTCATTCGGATCTAAAACGAGTTAGATATGGCCAAAACGGTGAGGGCGCGATGGAATCTGGGTCGAACGTGGAGGGCAGCAGGCAAAAAGGCCCATATCTCATTCGTTATCGTCCGGATCCATTTCATTCTTTCACCGCATGAAATTATATTCCAAGAGCTATAATTATGGGCCCCCGGAGGTACAAAATCCGGCGCTCTCCGGCGGACCAAAAAAATGAGATTTAGCCCTAGTGGTACCCCTAAGAGTTTCGGTAAAAAACGCTCCGGAATGGAATCTCAATTTTATTATTCCAAAGCATCCGAGTGATGTTTTGGAGCGGTATATGATGAATTTTGCATCATTATAGCTCCTATATAGAGGCTAGATTGAACGATTACTCCGGAAAATGAGAAACCGCTTAAGGTTCCCGATTCGGAATCTATTTTCACCTAGTAAACACAGTCAAATACTAAAAGTTGCATGTCCATATTATAGCCATTCAAATGAGCTTTCTAGGGGTTTTAAAACCGGGTCATTTGGATCTAAAACGAGTTAGATATGGCCAAAACGGTGAGGGCGCGATGGAATCTGGGTCGAACGTGGAGGGCAGCAGGCAAAAAGGCCCATATCTCATTCGTTATCGTCCGGATCCATTTCATTCTTTCACCGCATGAAATTATATTTCAAGAGCTATAATTATGGGCCCCCGGAGGTACAAAATGCGGCGCTCTCCGGCGGATCGAAAAAATGAGATTTAGCCCTAGTGGTACCCCTATGAGTTTCGGTCAAAAAAGCTCCGGATGTAATCTCAATTTTATTATTCCAAAGCATCCGAGTGATGATTTGTAGCGGTATATGATGAATTTTGCATCATTATAGCTCCTATATAGAGGCTAGATTGAACGATTACTCCGGAAAATGAGAAACCGCTTAAGGTTCCCGATTCGTAATCTATTTTCACCTAGTAAACACAGTCAAATACTAAAAGTTGCATGTCCATATTGTAGCCATTCAAATGAGCTTTCTAGGGGTTTTAAAACCGGGTCATTCGGATCTAAAACAAGTTAGATATGGCCAAAACGGTGAGGGCGCGATGGAATCTGGGTTGAACGTGGAGTGCAGCAGGCAAAAAGGCCCATATCTCATTCGTTATCGTCCGGATCCATTTCATTCGTTCACCGCATGAAATTATATTCCAAGAGCTATAATTATGGGCTCCCGGAGGTACAAAATCCGGCGCTCTCCGGCGGACCGAAAAAATGAGATTTAGCCCTAGTGGTACCCCTATGAGTTTCGGTCAAAAACGCTCCGGAATGGAATATCAATTTTATTATTCCAAAGCATCCGAGTGATGTTTTGGAGCGGTATATGATGAATTTTGCATCATTATAGCTCCTATATAGAGGCTAGATTGAACGATTACTCCGGAAAATGAGAAACCGCTTAATGTTCCCGATTCGGATTCTATTTTCACCTAGTAAACACAGTCAAATACTAAAAGTTGCATTTCCATATTGTAGCCATTCAAATGAGCTTTCTAGGGGTTTTAAAACCGGGTCATTCGGATCTAAAACGAGTTAGATATGGCCAAAACGGTGAGGGCGCGATGGAATCTGGGTCGAACGTGGAGGGCAGCAAGCAAAAAGGCCCATATCTCATTCGTTATCGTCCGGATCCATTTCATTCTTTCACCGCATGAAATTATATTCCAAGAGCTATAATTATGGGCCCCCGGAGGTACAAAATTCGGCGATCTCCGGCGGACCGAAAAAATGAGATTTAGCCCTAGTGGTACCCCTATGAGTTTCGGTCAAAAACGCTCCGGAATGGAATCTCAATTTTATTATTCCAAAGCATCCGAGTGATGTTTTGGAGCGGTATATGATGAATTTTGCATCATTATAGCTCCTATATAGAGGCTAGATTGAACGATTACTCCGGAAAATGAGAAACCGCTTAATGTTCCCGATTCGGATTCTATTTTCACCTAGTAAACACAGTCAAATACTAAAAGTTGCATTTCCATATTGTAGCCATTCAAATGAGCTTTCTAGGGGTTTTAAAACCGGGTCATTCGGATCTAAAACGAGTTAGATATGGCCAAAACGGTGAGGGCGCGATGGAATCTGGGTCGAACGTGGAGGGCAGCAGGCAAAAAGCCCATATCTCATTCGTTATCGTCCGGATCCATTTCATTCTTTCACCGCATGAAATTATATTCCAAGAGCTATAATTATGGGCCCCCGGAGGTACAAAATCCGGCGCTCTCCGGCGGACCGAAAAAATGAGATTTAGCCCTAGTGGTACCCCTATGAGTTTCGGTCAAAAACGCTCCGGAATGGAATCTCAATTTTATTATTCCAAAGCATCCGAGTGATGTTTTGGAGCGGTATATGTTGAATTTTGCATCATTATAGCTCCTATATAGAGGCTAGATTGAACGATTACTCCGGAAAATGAGAAACCGCTTAAGGTTCCCGATTCGTAATCTATTTTCACCTAGTAAACACAGTCAAGTACAAAAAGTTGCATGTCCATATTGTAGCCATTCAAATGAGCTTTCTAGGGGTTTTAAAACCGGGTCATTCGGATCTAAAACGAGTTAGATATGGCCAAAACGGTGAGGGCGCGATGGAATCTGGGTCGAACGTGGAGGGCAGCAGGCAAAAAGCCCATATCTCATTCGTTATCGTCCGGATCCATTTCATTCTTTCACCGCATGAAATTATATTCCAAGAGCTATAATTATGGGCCCCCGGAGGTACAAAATCCGGCGCTCTCCGGCGGACCGAAAAAATGAGATTTAGCCCTAGTGGTACCCCTATGAGTTTCGGTCAAAAACGCTCCGGAATGGAATCTCAATTTTATTATTCCAAAGCATCCGAGTGATGTTTTGGAGCGGTATATGTTGAATTTTGCATCATTATAGCTCCTATATAGAGGCTAGATTGAACGATTACTCCGGAAAATGAGAAACCGCTTAAGGTTCCCGATTCGTAATCTATTTTCACCTAGTAAACACAGTCAAGTACAAAAAGTTGCATGTCCATATTGTAGCCATTCAAATGAGCTTTCTAGGGGTTTTAAAACCGGGTCATTCGGATCTAAAACGAGTTAGATATGGCCAAAACGGTGAGGGCGCGATGGAATCTGGGTGGAACGTGGAGGGCAGCAGGCAAAAAGGCCCATATCTCATTCGTTATCGTCCGGATCCATTTCATTCGTTCACCGCATGAAATTATATTCCAAGAGCTATAATTATGGGCTCCCGGAGGTACAAAATCCGGCGCTCTCCGGCGGACCGAAAAAATGAGATTTAGCCCTAGTGGTACCCCTATGAGTTTCGGTCAAAAACGCTCCGGAATGGAATCTCAATTTTATTATTCCAAAGCATCCGAGTGATGTTTTGGAGCGGTATATGATGAATTTTGCATCATTATAGCTCCTATATAGAGGCTAGATTGAACGATTACTCCGGAAAATGAGAAACCGCTTAATGTTCCCGATTCGGATTCTATTTTCACCTAGTAAACACAGTCAAATACTAAAAGTTGCATTTCCATATTGTAGCCATTCAAATGAGCTTTCTAGGGGTTTTAAAACCGGGTCATTCGGATCTAAAACGAGTTAGATATGGCCAAAACGGTGAGGGCGCGATGGAATCTGGGTCGAACGTGGAGGGCAGCAAGCAAAAAGGCCCATATCTCATTCGTTATCGTCCGGATCCATTTCATTCTTTCACCGCATGAAATTATATTCCAAGAGCTATAATTATGGGCCCCCGGAGGTACAAAATTCGGCGATCTCCGGCGGACCGAAAAAATGAGATTTAGCCCTAGTGGTACCCCTATGAGTTTCGGTCAAAAACGCTCCGGAATGGAATCTCAATTTTATTATTCCAAAGCATCCGAGTGATGTTTTGGAGCGGTATATGATGAATTTTGCATCATTATAGCTCCTATATAGAGGCTAGATTGAACGATTACTCCGGAAAATGAGAAACCGCTTAATGTTCCCGATTCGGATTCTATTTTCACCTAGTAAACACAGTCAAATACTAAAAGTTGCATTTCCATATTGTAGCCATTCAAATGAGCTTTCTAGGGGTTTTAAAACCGGGTCATTCGGATCTAAAACGAGTTAGATATGGCCAAAACGGTGAGGGCGCGATGGAATCTGGGTCGAACGTGGAGGGCAGCAGGCAAAAAGCCCATATCTCATTCGTTATCGTCCGGATCCATTTCATTCTTTCACCGCATGAAATTATATTCCAAGAGCTATAATTATGGGCCCCCGGAGGTACAAAATCCGGCGCTCTCCGGCGGACCGAAAAAATGAGATTTAGCCCTAGTGGTACCCCTATGAGTTTCGGTCAAAAACGCTCCGGAATGGAATCTCAATTTTATTATTCCAAAGCATCCGAGTGATGTTTTGGAGCGGTATATGTTGAATTTTGCATCATTATAGCTCCTATATAGAGGCTAGATTGAACGATTACTCCGGAAAATGAGAAACCGCTTAAGGTTCCCGATTCGTAATCTATTTTCACCTAGTAAACACAGTCAAGTACAAAAAGTTGCATGTCCATATTGTAGCCATTCAAATGAGCTTTCTAGGGGTTTTAAAACCGGGTCATTCGGATCTAAAACGAGTTAGATATGGCCAAAACGGTGAGGGCGCGATGGAATCTGGGTCGAACGTGGAGGGCAGCAGGCAAAAAGCCCATATCTCATTCGTTATCGTCCGGATCCATTTCATTCTTTCACCGCATGAAATTATATTCCAAGAGCTATAATTATGGGCCCCCGGAGGTACAAAATCCGGCGCTCTCCGGCGGACCGAAAAAATGAGATTTAGCCCTAGTGGTACCCCTATGAGTTTCGGTCAAAAACGCTCCGGAATGGAATCTCAATTTTATTATTCCAAAGCATCCGAGTGATGTTTTGGAGCGGTATATGTTGAATTTTGCATCATTATAGCTCCTATATAGAGGCTAGATTGAACGATTACTCCGGAAAATGAGAAACCGCTTAAGGTTCCCGATTCGTAATCTATTTTCACCTAGTAAACACAGTCAAGTACAAAAAGTTGCATGTCCATATTGTAGCCATTCAAATGAGCTTTCTAGGGGTTTTAAAACCGGGTCATTCGGATCTAAAACGAGTTAGATATGGCCAAAACGGTGAGGGCGCGATGGAATCTGGGTGGAACGTGGAGGGCAGCAGGCAAAAAGGCCCATATCTCATTCGTTATCGTCCGGATCCATTTCATTCGTTCACCGCATGAAATTATATCCCAAGAGCTATAATTATGGGCCCCCGGAGGTACAAAATTCGGCGCTCTCCGGCGGACCGAAAAAATGAGATTTAGCCCAAGTGGTACCCCTATCAGTTTCGGTCAAAAATGCTCCGGAATGGAATCTCAATTTTTTTATTCCAAAGCATCCGAGTGATGTTTTGGAGCGGTATATGATGAATTTTGCATCATTATAGCTCCTATATAGAGGCTAGATTGAACGATTACTCCGGAAAATGAGAAACCGCTTAATGTTCCCGATTCGGATTCTATTTTCACCTAGTAAACACAGTCAAATACTAAAAGTTGCATGTCAATATTGTAGTCATTCAAATGAGCTTTCTAGGGGTTTTAAAACCGGGTCATTCGGATCTAAAACGAGTTAGATATGGCCAAAACGGTGAGGGCGCGATGGAATCTGGGTCGAACGTGGAGGGCAGCAGGCAAAAAGGCCCATATCTCATTCGTTATCGTCCGGATCCATTTCATTCTTTCACCGCTTGAAATTATATTCCAAGAGCTATAATTATGGGCCCCCGGAGGTACAAAATCCGGCGCTCTCCGGCGGACCAAAAAAATGAGATTTAGCCCTAGTGGTACCCCTATGAGTTTCGGTAAAAAACGCTCCGGAATGGAATCTCAATTTTATTATTCCAAAGCATCCGAGTGATGTTTTGGAGCGGTATATGATGAATTTTGCATCATTATAGCTCCTATATAGAGGCTAGATTGAACGATTACTCCGGAAAATGAGAAACCGCTTAATGTTCCCGATTCGGATTCTATTTTCACCTAGTAAACACAGTCAAATACTAAAAGTTGCATTTCCATATTGTAGCCATTCAAATGAGCTTTCTAGGGGTTTTAAAACCGGGTCATTCGGATCTAAAACGAGTTAGATATGGCCAAAACGGTGAGGGCGCGATGGAATCTGGGTCGAACGTGGAGGGCAGCAGGCAAAAAGCCCATATCTCATTCGTTATCGTCCGGATCCATTTCATTCTTTCACCGCATGAAATTATATTCCAAGAGCTATAATTATGGGCCCCCGGAGGTACAAAATCCGGCGCTCTCCGGCGGACCGAAAAAATGAGATTTAGCCCTAGTGGTACCCCTATGAGTTTCGGTCAAAAACGCTCCGGAATGGAATCTCAATTTTATTATTCCAAAGCATCCGAGTGATGTTTTGGAGCGGTATATGTTGAATTTTGCATCATTATAGCTCCTATATAGAGGCTAGATTGAACGATTACTCCGGAAAATGAGAAACCGCTTAAGGTTCCCGATTCGTAATCTATTTTCACCTAGTAAACACAGTCAAGTACAAAAAGTTGCATGTCCATATTGTAGCCATTCAAATGAGCTTTCTAGGGGTTTTAAAACCGGGTCATTCGGATCTAAAACTAGTTAGATATGGCCAAAACGGTGAGGGCGCGATGGAATCTGGGTGGAACGTGGAGGGCAGCAGGCAAAAAGGCCCATATCTCATTCGTTATCGTCCGGATCCATTTCATTCGTTCACCGCATGAAATTATATCCCAAGAGCTATAATTATGGGCCCCCGGAGGTACAAAATTCGGCGCTCTCCGGCGGACCGAAAAAATGAGATTTAGCCCTAGTGGTACCCCTATCAGTTTCGGTCAAAAATGCTCCGGAATGGAATCTCAATTTTTTTATTCCAAAGCATCCGAGTGATGTTTTGGAGCGGTATATGATGAATTTTGCATCATTATAGCTCCTATATAGAGGCTAGATTGAATGATTACTCCGGAAAATGAGAAACCGCTTAATGTTCCCGATTCGGATTCTATTTTCACCTAGTAAACACAGTCAAATACTAAAAGTTGCATGTCAATATTGTAGCCATTCAAATGAGCTTTCTAGGGGTTTTAAAACCGGGTCATTCGGATCTAAAACGAGTTAGATATGGCCAAAACGGTGAGGGCGCGATGGAATCTGGGTCGAACGTGGAGGGCAGCAGGCAAAAAGGCCCATATCTCATTCGTTATCGTCCGGATCCATTTCATTCTTTCACCGCTTGAAATTATATTCCAAGAGCTATAATGTTGGTCCCGGTTTGCTATAGGAAAAATACGTAGAGGGGGGGGGGGGGGGGGGGTGAATACGTATTTTGAAGTTTTTTCAACTTCAATTCCTTAACTCAGAGTATAAAGTAAAGTGCTCTTGAAAATACTAAGACCTAGCCGAGAGCTAGATCTACAGCAATCACGAATCTCTTGACCTAAGCTTAGAGCTTGATCAAGAGTGAGACTTTACTCTTTGTGCGGAATTTGGTGAGCTAAAATCATTCCTAAGTAATTGAAAATCCAAGTTAAGTTTGTTTATATGCACGTGCAATGGATAATCGAATACTGTAAAAAGATTAAGGTAAGAGAGATATGACACAGAGATTTATAGTGGTTCGGAGATAACGCTCCTACGTCCACTTTGTTGCACGACGGCAACTGTTCTTTTCACTCAAGAACTTGAAGGTTACGGGTCCTTCAAAAACCTTATCGAGATCGGGCTTCACTTGCCTGGATCTGATGAACAGTGCAGTGATTACGGGTTCACTACTAAGACCTAAACTGGACACGAAGCTTCACTCGCTTCTGTCCGAACAACAGGGAGATTACGGGCTCTCCTTACAGCCTAGCTTCAATCGAGCTTTACACAAACGATGTAAGTGTAAGCTTGGATCTCAACTCTACGATCGAGGCTTCTTCAATCGAAGAAAGAAGGACCTTGGATCTGGACAACCTAACGACGACTCAAAAACCTAACAGACAACAGTTTAGGGTTTTTGGTTGACGAAACACACTAATGAAGAACTCTTTACAGTAGATGCAAAGATGGCTAGAGTTCTTCTTCTAAGCTTGGATATAGAGTGGGCTTAGAATCTAAGTGTGAAGGTTGTGAAGACGAGTTCCGATGAACTGGAAACTCGGAGAACACTTGTAAACAAAGACTCGAAGATTGCTAGAAAGCTGGGGAGTGTTTGTTTGCTGTATGCGCTCGAATGCTCAAGTAGTGTTCTACTTCTTCACGTCTTCATCCTTCACTATTTATAGGCGGAGGGTTGGCTAAGATCCGTTGCTTGGTTGGTGGCCTTGTCCCTCCTCCTCTCGACAGTACTTGCGCAGGCAGTAGCTTTTGCAGACGCGCAGTTTTGGCATTTTGCCGGAAATGGCTAACTTCCAAGTTTAACAGTAACTGGAGCGACCCAGTACTGTAGCGGCGCCTTTGTCGGCCTGGCAGTCAACTCCTCTGCTCCTCTCCGCTTTCGACACGTGGAGATCTCGTAATAAATGCGGAGATCTCCTATTGACTGGAGTTCAAATTCGGAGCGGGAATTTGTGCTGTCGCTTTCTGGTAGGTAGTGGCTCGCTTCGCTTTGAAGTTGTAGCGGCCGCTCTGAAGTGAGTCGCTTCGTGGTCATATTTGTAGTGAGTCACTTGGGAAATAAATTTCTCGAGAGACTACTTAATTAAGTGTTGACCCGCGTTGACTTGCTACGCCTTTTCTTTGTAGCGCTTGCTTCGCTTCGCTTTAGTGGACTCGCTTTGATTCCACTGTAGCGATCGTTCGCTACGCTTGCTTCGGCACGCTTCGCTTAGCTTCGCTTCGCTATTCTTCGGCACGCTTCACTTCAGCTTGCTTGACTTGCTTCGCTTTGGAAAACACACTCAAGCGAGTGGCCTTCACTTGAACTTTTGAAGCCTAATCTAAGCAAAATAAAAGAGCCATCCTAACAGAGTAGGCTTAGAAAAATTCTAACCTATTAACTACATCAAAATGGGTCGCTTGGGAAAAGGACGCTTGGGGTTTTGGGATCTAATCAAAACAAATGACTTCATTTATCAAATGTCCCATGAAGTTCCCCCTTAACAATTTAGTCCTTAACAATTCCCAACAATTTCCCCCTTTTTGATGATGCCAAAACCCATACGACTTAGATAAAAATAAATCTAGTCAGTCTAACCGTGAAGGGAACTTCAAGCGACTGCTTCCTTTGCAGTTTCGTTTGTAATTTTCTTTTAAGTTCCTTCCCTTTTTTTTCGGTTAAATTAATGAGTTTGTAGCAAAATGTAAAGTCATTCACAAAGCGAGTAAATGACACAAGAAGAGACAGAAATTTAAAAATAGGATATATGAACAAGAAGTTCACACAAAATGAAGCATGTAATTTCAACGGTTTCTTGCCGCTTCATCCTACTCCTCTTTCTCCTTTCTCCTCTTCTCTTCCTCATCAGTAGCATCAACACTATAGGCTGATAAGACTTTTGTTTCCATAGTGCCTACTGTGTGGATGCTTGGTC
The DNA here is from genome assembly GCA_024222315.1 of Thymus quinquecostatus. Taxonomy (NCBI): domain Eukaryota; kingdom Viridiplantae; phylum Streptophyta; class Magnoliopsida; order Lamiales; family Lamiaceae; genus Thymus; species Thymus quinquecostatus. Next base: position 18,829 of record JANAFA010000289.1, read on the forward strand.
TTCTCCATGCACTCTCCAGCCTGAATGTTTCATCTACTTCAGCATCAGTGACTCCCCTGTTAGGAACATCCGTGCCTGGATGATAAGGCATGGGGAAGTCCTTTATTTCTGGCACCTTGACGACAATTGGCTTCGGTTGAGCTTGTTCAGCCATAGTGAAGATCTTTCGGCGCAATTTGTCGTCGTAGACGGCTAGAAAGTTGTTGAGGGCACTTATTCGAGAACACTCATTCTGCAGCGGCACTACCTCCCAGTAGTAATAAGCCTTGATGAATAAGTCCTTGTAGTACAGCCACTGCTCGAGTAGATCTCGCGGAATGAAGTCCTCGATCTCTCTTGCGTCAAGATGTTCGTTCCTCCTCTTGGCTAATTCCTCCTCTGTTCTTTTTGACATCTTAGTCATTATATCAGTGAATCTCTTCCCTGATTCACCACTCCACAGAGGACGCCTTTCGTTGAGTCGCTTCCTGATATAGTTTTGCTCTTCCTTTTTAGGGTAGCGACCCGACTCTACCATTTCCTTCGTAGTCACGTCGCATGCATCTTTTATGGCTTGGGCTTCACATGCTTCGGACTCATCAGGCATGAGGGGAACGAACGCACTACGAACCAAAGAGGACTGAATAAGCAGTACTTCGCTGAACTGCTCCTCGATTCGTGCGTCAATCACTTGAAGACGCCTGGCGTTCACTGTCTTCGATCTCTCCGCTTCGCTCCTTCCTCCTTCTCTCTCCTTTCTCCTCTTCTCTTCCTTTTCAGTTCTTGAAACGACTGCATGTTTAGACTTTTGGCGCTTAGCCGTAGAGTCATCGACTTTAGATACTGGTGCAGCTCGCTTCAAGGGCAGCTTCGGCGGTGGGGGAGGTGGCATATCCTTCTTTGCGGCGGCACTCGAGGGGACAACTGCTGATGAAGTGAGTGCAGCAGTTGTAGTCGTAGTAAATGGACTGTTTGTTGTAGGCAATGACGTCGGATTCCGGCCAGACTTTGCCGGGATATTTCATCTCCAGGGCAACGGATAGCCTTGAGAAGAATTTCAGTTTCCCCTTGCGGAGAATCTGATCGGTGCTTCCCTTCACAAACGCGAAGTCACCGGCAGCTTCGTGGATCTGCTTGAGAAACCAGCCATGCCAGTTGAAGCTGGTTCCAGTGAGGCTGTCAACAATAATTGCAGTAGCAATCAGTTTGGTCGCGGAGAGGGTCTCCAGGTTTCCGACGTAGCATGCGATACTTTTCGTAAAAAGCTCGCAAATAAGGTTGAAAGGAGCCTTCAAACTTGTGCGTATACTGGCCTTCTTGAAGTTTGGCTCGGCCCCGTCGACGGCGAATCGGCCATATTGCACTCCGGCCGAATAGCCTAAATCTAGCAGTGAGTCACCACCATCCTTTAGCAAATCAAACTCGTCGATTAGATCACTCAGATCCACTTCCACCGGCTCTCCATTCTGTGGATCGGAGAAGGATGACGTATTCTGCCCTTTCCTTAGATTCAGCAGAAGCTCTCCGACTGGTTTGGCCAGAATTTTCGTCGGCATAATTGTTACAAATTTCCATAGGCCGGCCGTGGTCACGGCCCTACGGAGAAAACCTTCTCTTTCGATGATTGTTGGGTTGAGATGAGGCTCGACATTGATGAATTTGTCTGCTTCCTCGAGAAACTCCTCCATCGTCTCGGTATTCTTCTTCTTTCCCATGTTGGATTTTGAGAGATCTTGAAGAGAATTTTAACAAGGAAGTAGAAAAGGGTTGAGACTCGTGAGTTGCAGAGTAATTGCAGATCTAGCACGAGAATGGCAAATATAGAAGGCTGTGAAAGGTTTGCAGTTCTGCCTCGTCCCATATATATAGAATTAGGTTATGGCTGACGTGGCAGGGGTAGGACGGTAATAACATCGAAAATCCTGTAGGTAGGCGGCGGACGTGCGGTGATGGATCTGACGTGTCCGGCGTCATCACAGTAGAAGTGAACCGCCACTTGCTCGGCGTCGCCACGTGGCCTTCTATGGTTGGCTTGTTTTATACGGCGTTGATCGAACGGTTCCAGATTGGGGCCTGTTGAGATTCGACGGCTAGATTTTCTCCGCCTTTTCCCGCTTCAAATTCAAGCGTGTGAACACGCGCCCGTAATTTCCGTCGTTCCTGCACCTGCATTCAATGCACAGCAGAAAGTAAAATTGCACTCGAGTGCAGACAGCTCATACTCGCTTCATGCCCGCTCGCTTCGAGTTGAGCCGCTACGCCTTGACTCGCTTGAGAGGCATTCGCTTGAGTGACTGTTCTGCACTCGCTTGCGATGGCTAGCTTTGAGTGACGAAGCACTCGCTTGGCCATCTGAAGCGACTGGAATAAGAAATTGAATTTCTTTGCTTAATTTAAAATGTTTCTGACTTACATACTTCGAGGATAAACAAGAGTGTTTTCCTCTTTGTATTTGTGTCAGATTCATTTCATATTTTCCACGTAGTGAGTGAAGGTTTCTAGCACGCTTCGGCTCACTTAGTGTACTCAAAATTGAAACGCTTACCAGTCAATCTCACTTCGTAGGAGATTGATACCACAAATTGAAGACTTCACTTGAATTATTTACCACATTTTGAATGCTACATGTTGAGTTAGATCTTCATGGCATTCATCTTCATGGCATTCATCTTCCTCTACGAATTAGAGAGTCCTCCATCGAAGTGAATGAGGGAGAAAATGAATAAAGTACACAAGCTTACTACAACCCGAAGGGAGCATCACGTAAGTGTACTTATTCACGACGAATGGGGGATGAGTACAAGTCCTTATCTCAGAGCAGAAATGGACAGGATGACAATGAGAATGCTCTGACAAGACAATCTCGTATTTTACGCAGAAGCATGTCACCAGCCCTGCAACCTTTTGTATAAAAAGGTAAACCTTCAAGCTTTCCTACATTCTAAAGAATGAATCTGCAATCGGCTCGCTTTGACCCGAGCTAGGGCAAATTGAAGCGATGCAGGATTCAAGATAGCAGCATTCTTAGCTCGCTTTGGAAGTAGCTTGCTCCGAGAGAAGCAATAGTTCCCCCTTAACCATATACTTAACAATTCCAATAAGTTGGTAGGGAACTTCTTCCAATACTCCACCTATCTCCACCTAACTTCATTTTCTTCAAGCGAGTGGAATTTTGAAGTGACTCGCTTGAGTTGATGAAGATCCGAAGCGAGTGACGCTCATGAGAACAAGCGAACACTCCTTCGTGCATCCTGGAACTAGCATTCTTCACCAGGGTCTAATAACCCTAATTCCATGCATAGCTTGTTGAATCGAGACTCAGCTAGAGGCTTGGTGAGAATATCTGCTCGCTGGAGATCGGTATGAATTTTCTCGAGCTTGATATCCTTCTTCTCGACATGATCACGAATGAAATGATGTCGAATTTCCACATGCTTGCACCTGGTGTGAAGCACTGGATTCTGCGAGATACATATGGCACTGTTGTTGTCGCAGAAAATCGGAATTTCATTCGCTTCAACTTTGTAGTCCTTCAACTGTTGACGAAGCCATAGGATTTGAGAACAGCAGCTTCCTGCGGCCATATATTCAGCTTCCGTTGTTGAAGTGGCTACACTTGTTTGCTTCTTTGAGAACCATGAGATTAGCTTGCTTCCCAAGAACTGACATGTGCCCGACGTTGATTTCCTATCAACTCGGCAACCTCCATAGTCAGCATCGGAATATCCAGTGAGCTCCAAATTGTCCTCCGCTGGATACCACAGACCCATGTTGACAGTGCCCTTCAAATATCGAAGAATCCTTTTGGCAGCTTCAAGATGGCTGTGTTTGGGATTGCTTTGGAAGCGAGCGCAGACTCCGACTGCAAAAGCAATATCTGGCCTGCTTGCAGTGAGATAGAGAAGTGACCCAATTAGGGCACGATAATCTGTAGGATCTACAGATTTTCCTCCTTCGTCTGGCTCCATCTTCCAGTTGGTATTCATAGGAATCTTCACAGCTTTAGCATGTTGAACACCAAACTTCGCAAGCATATCTCGAGTGTACTTGGCCTGGTTGATGAAAATTCCATTATCCTGCTGCTTCACTTGAAGACCTAGAAAGCAGCTCATCAAGCCAATCATCGACATCTCATACTTGGTCTTCATTAGCTCTCCAAACTTCTCGCTAAGCGACTGATTTGGTGACCCAAATATGATGTCGTCCACGTAGATCTGGACCCATAGCATATCTTCTCCATGATTGATGGTGAAGAGAGTCCGATCTATCTTTCCCTTTTGGAATCCATTTTCCACTAGGAATTGAGATAATGTATCATACCAAGCTCTGGGAGCTTGCTTCAACCCATACAGGGCTTTCTTCAAGCGATACACTTTATCTCCCTGCTCGAAACCCGGTGGCTGCTCCACATACACTTCTTCCTTGAGCTCACCGTTGAGGAATGCGCTCTTCACATCCATTTGGTACACTTTGAATTTCTTGGCCGCTGCATAGGCTAGAAATAAACGGATCGCTTCAAGACGTGCCACTGGAGCGAAGGTCTCGTCAAAGTCGATTCCTTCCTCTTGGCAGTAGCCTTTGGCAACTAGTCGCGCCTTGTTCCTCACTACGTTGTGGTCCTCGTCCGTCTTGTTCTTGAACACCCACTTGGTGCCAATAACATGCTGAAACTTGGGACGATCCACGAGGTACCATACGTCGTTCCTGGTGAACTGATTCAGCTCTTCTTGCATGGCGATCACCCAGTTAGAATCGGCTAGGGCTTCCTCCACGCTTGATGGCTCAATGTTTGAGAGAAAGCAACTGAACATGGCACTTTCTCCAAACACTTGACTTCTGGTCACTACACCCTTGGATGGATCTCCAATGATTTGGCTAGGTGAGAGATCCTTGAGCCACGCTCGCTTTGATCCGCCAGCTTCATCTTCATCCGCTTCCTTGTCGCTCGCTTCACCGTCTGAAGCGACTGGATTGGGTGCTTGGCCTGTATTAGCTTCAGGAATCTTGGGGGCAGCTTCGACTTCTCCTTTGGGATCCTGCTCGCTTGATTCTTTGATCTCATCATCTTCATCAAGCACGTCCCAAGTGAGTTGATTTGAGGGTTCCTTGCTTTGATCCTTTTCATTCGCTTTGGCCTGTTCCTGTGGAAGACTTAAAGAAGATTCATCAAATACGACATGGGGTGATTCTTCCACAATTAGGGTTTTACAGTTGAATACTCTGTAGGCTTTGCTAGATGTAGAGTATCCTAAGAATACTCCTTCATCAGCTTTGCTTTCAATGGCTTTCAACTGTGACTTCCCATTGTTGTGAATGAAGACCCTACAACCAAAAATATGGAAATAAGATATGTTTGGAATTCTCCCTGTCCATATTTCATATGGTGTTTTGTCGTGCCGTTTGTTGAGAAGCGTCCGATTCTGTGTGTAGCACGCCGTGTTGGCAGCTTCAGCCCAATACTTCATCGGAAGCTTCGAGTCAGCAATCATGGTACGAACGGCTTCTTTGATGATTCGATTCCTTCTTTCAACAACTCCATTCTGCTGAGGAGTACGTGCTGAAGAAGTTTGATGTGCTATCCCATGCTCCGTGCAGTACGCCTCAATTGTAGAGTTCAGAAACTCTGTGCCTTTGTCGGAGCGAATGGTCACGATAGCTTGATTCTTTTCCACCGCCAATCGCTTGAGCAGTTGCGGCAGTTTGGTCAGTGTCTCCTTCTTGCTGAATAGAAATACAACCCAAGTGTAGCGAGAGAAATCGTCGACTACAACTAGAGTGTACTTCCTTCCATTTACACTAACTGGAGTAACCGGACCAAACAGATCCATGTGAAGCAGCTCGAGCACTCGCTTTGATGAGGCTTCTTCGAGACTGGCGAAGTGCTTCTTCGTCTGCTTCCCTCGTTGGCATGGTGAGCATGGATGGTCTTTGATGAAGACTTCATTCGGTATGCCTTGCACCAAACCTTTTCGAGCTAAGCGATTGATAGCTTTGAAATTGAGGTGGTTCAAGCGTCTGTGCCATAGCCATCCAATTTCTGTAGCACTTCTTGCAACTAGACAAGTTTCCTCCTTGCAGCTGTCCCATTGTGCTATGTAGACATTCCTTTGTCTAACTCCAGTGAGCACAATCTGGGATGTGAGTTTGCTCTTCACAATGCACTTGTTGGAGATGAACTCCACCCTGTACCCTTTATCACAAAACTGTGAAATAGATAACAGGTTGTGCTTGAGTCCTTCCACATAGGAGACTTCTTCAATTGTGAGCTTTCCAACTTTCAGTGCGCCGTATCCCTTGGTGCTTCCTCGAGAGTTGTCACCAAAGGTTACGTGTGGACCCTTCTTCTCTATGTAGTTGTGAAGTAGAGCTTTCATGCCGGTCATATGTCTTGAACATCCACTGTCCAAGTACCAAACTAGTTGACCCTCTCTTGGCATGGGATCCACGGCGCTCACCTGCAATTAGACAGATTTTGGTACCCAAATCAGTTTGGGTCCAAGCAGGTTAGTTCCCTTAGGTACCCACACTTGCTTCACTCTCTTTTGAGATGAAGCTTGTGTCTTGGGCTTCTCGACCTTCGAAAACTTGGTGTACTGCTTTGAAGCAGCTTCACACGTGCAACAGTGTGTGCAAGAGGGGTAGCGGCTCGCTTCAGACCTACCTACGCTCTTCCCATTTTGCTTATATCCTGAAGCGACTCGCTTCGGATTAGCTTTGGGTTTAGATACTGACTTAGGGTTTCTAGTCTGTTGAAGCGGCTCGCTTGGTTTCCTCGAAGCAGTCCAACTAGGGTTTTGACCCCGACTCGCTTGAGTACCCTTGGAAGTTTGAAGCGGCCTCTTGGTTGCTTCAAGTTCTTCCCCCTCAACGTTAGCCCGGTTGGACCATCTCCAGTCCGGATAACGTGACACATAGACATTACTCCTTTTCTTGAAAGGTAGTTCCTTTGTCTCTCGTGTCTTGGCTTGAGACTTAGAAGCTTCAACATTTTTCCCTTTACCCTTGGATTGGTAAGACTTAGCATGTTGAGTGCTAGGGATTGTTGAATTTTGCTTGCCCTTAGGGTCTGCCCTTAAAGATATAGACATCTTCATAGGCTTCTTCTTAGGGTTCTCAGCCATTTTGCCTTTGTCCTTGTTGGTGGTCGCTTTGGATGCAGTGGGCAATTCCAAAGTGACTGATGGTGTAGTGTGTGATGCACCAACAAAAACAGTCGGCTTGGAAGGTCCACCCTCATATCCAAGTCCTCCCTTTCTACCAAAAGGTAGAAGAGAACTCTCTAGTGCCTGTCTAGCGTATGATGCTTTATTTAAGTTGGCAACTAGAGTGGATTGGGTTTCATACCTTTCCTCCAAGCTTTGATGTCTAGCGAAGAGATCCTCGAACTTACTAGTCATAGCCCTTAGATTAAGTTTGACTTGGTCAAGCTCAGTGGCTAGCTTTCGGTTCTCCTTCTCGCTTCGAGACAGAGCTTGTTTTATCACTTCGTGGTCGCTTGACAATTTCTGGTGTTTGTCAAACAACTCACTCCATGTAGAGGATTGCTCTTCCTCATTGACAGTGTGTGCTAGTGTAATTGAAGTGATTGAAGGATAGAAGAATACCTCCCCAGTTTCTTCATCGGTGAGCGCCATGAGTCCCAGATCCTCTCCCTCGCTTGAGTTGGGATCTGTGAATGCATCTGAGTCGCTTGATAGATCTTCAGTTGAAGCAACCGGCATTTCACTCGCTACGAGCGCTCGCCTTGGGGCATCCCTCTTGGCCTTCAATTTCGCGCTCTTTGGCACTTAGCTTTGGGCAATCAGATTTGTAGTGGCCCATCTTGTGGCAGTGGTAACACTCCACTTCCATCATGTCGCGCGGGATCGGCTTGGTCGTTTCTTCTCTCTTTCCTTTTCCATCTCGAGCATCAGTGCTCCTCCCCTTGTACAGCTTGTAGAATCTTTTATACTTGCCCACTCGAGAGTTCATCTTGTTGAAGTTCTTGGATAAGAATGCAATGTGTTCTTCCAATTCTTCTCTCGTCATCTTGGCTAGCGACTGCTCGCTTGGCCCTTCGGCAGCTTTGAATGCTACTCCTTTTGACGTAGTGGGCGCTTCATCCTCGTCGTCGAGGCTCATTCGATTCAGATCAAACTCGTGAGCTTTGAGCTCGGAGAACAGCACTTCTGGCGTGAGCTTCGTTAAATCCTTGGTAGCTAGATATAGCTCCTTCATAGTCTGCCACTTCCTTGTCAGAGCACGGACTATTTTCAGATTTACTTCCTTGTCTGTGAGTTCCTTCCCAAGCGAGTTGAGAGTTGCAGTAATGTTGGTAACTCTCAGCTCGAAGGCGTCGATGGACTCTCCTGACTTCATCACCAAATTTTCAAACTCCCGCATCTGAACGGCGAGCTTGTTTTCCTTGATTTTGTCTGTACCTTGAGAGATGAGGGCTAGGGTTTCCCACATCTCCTTTGCTGTTGCGCACTTCCTGATCCTTGGAAGGTATGCGTCTGACACGGTGCTCTGCATCGTGTGGCGTGCAATCTTGTCGAGGTTGGCAACTTTGAAGTCATTTGGAGTATACTCATCCTTATCCTTCTCCACGTACTGTTGTCGAACGTGGGCTGGACGACCTTCAGCGGCTGGAACCTCCACAGTTATGGCTTTCTTAATTTCGATTGGTCCGTCTTCAATGACTTCCCACATCCGGTCGTGGATTGAGCATAGGAAGCTCTCGACTCGGAAACTCCATATCTCGTATCCTTCGATCGAGAACTGTGGAAGATTTGATGCACTGTATGTAGACATAGCAAACTATCAGCAGTAAATGCAATATGCGTGGGTGAGGTTTTGATGCACTTAGGAAATAGGATCCGGTTCAGTGAGACAACGTGAAGTGAGTTGGGACTCACTTCGGATATGCAAAGCAGAGGCTCGAAAGAACCGCTGCTCTGATACCACTTGTTGGTCCCGGTTTGCTATAGGAGAAATATGTAGAGGGGGGGGGGGGGTGAATACGTATTTTGAAGTTTTTTCAACTTCAATTCCTTAACTCAGAGTATAAAGTAAAGTGCTCTTGAAAATACTAAGACCTAGCCGAGAGCTAGATCTACAGCAATCACGAATCTCTTGACCTAAGCTTAGAGCTTGATCAAGAGTGAGACTTTACTCTTTGTGCGGAATTTGGTGAGCTAAAATCTTTCCTAAGTAATTGAAAATCCAAGTTAAGTTTGTTTATATGCACGTGCAATGGATAATCGAATACTGTAAAAAGATTAAGGTAAGAGAGATATGACACAGAGATTTATAGTGGTTCGGAGATAAGGCTCCTACGTCCACTTTGTTGCACGACGGCAACTGTTCTTTTCACTCAAGAACTTGAAGGTTACGGGTCCTTCAAAAACCTTATCGAGATCGGGCTTCACTTGCCTGGATCTGATGAACAGTGCAGTGATTACGGGTTCACTACTAAGACCTAAACTGGACACGAAGCTTCACTCGCTTCTGTCCGAACAACAGGGAGATTACGGGCTCTCCTTACAGCCTAGCTTCAATCGAGCTTTACACAAACGATGTAAGTGTAAGCTTGGATCTCAACTCTACGATCGAGGCTTCTTCAATCGAAGAAAGAAGGACCTTGGATCTGGACAACCTAACGACGACTCAAAAACCTAACAGACAACAGTTTAGGGTTTTTGGTTGACGAAACACACTAATGAAGAACTCTTTACAGTAGATGCAAAGATGGCTAGAGTTCTTCTTCTAAGCTTGGATATAGAGTGGGCTTAGAATCTAAGTGTGAAGGTTGTGAAGACGAGTTCCGATGAACTGGAAACTCGGAGAACACTTGTAAACAAAGACTCGAAGATTGCTAGAAAGCTGGGGAGTGTTTGTTTGCTGTATGCGCTCGAATGCTCAAGTAGTGTTCTACTTCTTCACGTCTTCATCCTTCACTATTTATAGGCGGAGGGTTGGCTAAGATCCGTTGCTTGGTTGGTGGCCTTGTCCCTCCTCCTCTCGACAGTACTTGCGCAGGCAGTAGCTTTTGCAGACACGCAGTTTTGGCATTTTGCCGGAAATGGCTAACTTCCAAGTTTAACAGTAACTGGAGCGACCCAGTACTGTAGCGGCGCCTTTGTCGGCCTGGCAGTCAACTCCTCTGCTCCTCTCCGCTTTCGACACGTGGAGATCTCGTAATAAATGCGGAGATCTCCTATTGACTGGAGTTCAAATTCGGAGCGGGAATTTGTGCTGTCGCTTTCTGGTAGGTAGTGGCTCGCTTCGCTTTGAAGTTGTAGCGGCCGCTCTGAAGTGAGTCGCTTCGTGGTCATATTTGTAGTGAGTCACTTGGGAAATAAATTTCTCGAGAGACTACTTAATTAAGTGTTGACCCGCGTTGACTTGCTACGCCTTTTCTTTGTAGCGCTTGCTTCGCTTCGCTTTAGTGGACTCGCTTTGATTCCACTGTAGCGATCGTTCGCTACGCTTGCTTCGGCACGCTTCGCTTAGCTTCGCTTCGCTATTCTTCGGCACGCTTCACTTCAGCTTGCTTGACTTGCTTCGCTTTGGAAAACACACTCAAGCGAGTGGCCTTCACTTGAACATTTGAAGCCTAATCTAAGCAAAATAAAAGAGCCATCCTAACAGAGTAGGCTTAGAAAAATTCTAACCTATTAACTACATCAAAATGGGTCGCTTGGGAAAAGGACGCTTGGGGTTTTGGGATCTAATCAAAACAAATGACTTCATTTATCAAATGTCCCATGAAGTTCCCCCTTAACAATTTAGTCCTTAACAATTCCCAACATATAATTATGGGCCCCCGGAGGTACAAAATCCGGCGCTCTCCGGCGGACCAAAAAAATGAGATTTAGCCCTAGTGGTACCCCTATGAGTTTCGGTAAAAAACGCTCCGGAATGGAATCTCAATTTTATTATTCCAAAGCATCCGAGTGATGTTTTGGAGCGGTATATGATGAATTTTGCATCATTATAGCTCCTATATAGAGGCTAGATTGAACGATTACTCCGGAAAATGAGAAACCGCTTAAGGTTCCCGATTCGGAATCTATTTTCACCTAGTAAACACAGTCAAATACTAAAAGTTGCATGTCCATATTATAGCCATTCAAATGAGCTTTCTAGGGGTTTTAAAACCGGGTCATTCGGATCTAAAACGAGTTACATATGGCCAAAACGGTGAGGGCGCGATGGAATCTGGGTCGAACGTGGAGGGCAGCAGGCAAAAAGGCCCATATCTCATTCGTTATCGTCCGGATCCATTTCATTCTTTCACCGCATGAAATTATATTTCAAGAGCTATAATTATGGGCCCCCGGAGGTACAAAATGCGGCGCTCTCCGGCGGATCGAAAAAATGAGATTTAGCCCTAGTGGTACCCCTATGAGTTTCGGTCAAAAAAGCTCCGGAATGTAATCTCAATTTTATTATTCCAAAGCATCCGAGTGATGATTTGTAGCGGTATATGATGAATTTTGCATCATTATAGCTCCTATATAGAGGCTAGATTGAACGATTACTCCGGAAAATGAGAAACCGCTTAAGGTTCCCGATTCGTAATCTATTTTCACCTAGTAAACACAGTCAAATACTAAAAGTTGCATGTCCATATTGTAGCCATTCAAATGAGCTTTCTAGGGGTTTTAAAACCGGGTCATTCGGATCTAAAACGAGTTAGATATGGCCAAAACGGTGAGGGCGCGATGGAATCTGGGTTGAACGTGGAGGGCAGCAGGCAAAAAGGCCCATATCTCATTCGTTATCGTCCGGATCCATTTCATTCGTTCACCGCATGAAATTATATTCCAAGAGCTATAATTATGGGCTCCCGGAGGTACAAAATCCGGCGCTCTCCGGCGGACCGAAAAAAATGAGATTTAGCCCTATTGGTACCCCTATGAGTTTCGGTCAAAAACGCTCCGGAATGGAATCTCAATTTTATTATTCCAAAGCATCCGAGTGATGTTTTGGAGCGGTATATGATGAATTTTGCATCATTATAGCTCCTATATAGAGGCTAGATTGAACGATTACTCCGGAAAATGAGAAACCGCTTAATGTTCCCGATTCGGATTCTATTTTCACCTAGTAAACACAGTCAAATACTAAAAGTTGCATTTCCATATTGTAGCCATTCAAATGAGCTTTCTAGGGGTTCTAAAACCGGGTCATTCGGATCTAAAACGAGTTAGATATGGCCAAAACGGTGAGGGCGCGATGGAATCTGGGTCGAACGTGGAGGGCAGCAGGCAAAAAGCCCATATCTCATTCGTTATCGTCCGGATCCATTTCATTCTTTCACCGCATGAAATTATATTCCAAGAGCTATAATTATGGGCCCCCGGAGGTACAAAATCCGGCGCTCTCCGGCAGACCGAAAAAATGAGATTTAGCCCTAGTGGTACCCCTATGAGTTTCGGTCAAAAACGCTCCGGAATGGAATCTCAATTTTATTATTCCAAAGCATCCGAGTGATGTTTTGGAGCGGTATATGTTGAATTTTGCATCATTATAGCTCCTATATAGAGGCTAGATTGAACGATTACTCCGGAAAATGAGAAACCGCTTAAGGTTCCCGATTCGTAATCTATTTTCACCTAGTAAACACAGTCAAGTACAAAAAGTTGCATGTCCATATTGTAGCCATTCAAATGAGCTTTCTAGGGGTTTTAAAACCGGGTCATTCGGATCTAAAACGAGTTAGATATGGCCAAAACGGTGAGGGCGCGATGGAATCTGGGTCGAACGTGGAGGGCAGCAGGCAAAAAGGCCCATATCTCATTCGTTATCGTCCGGATCCATTTCATTCTTTCACCGCATGAAATTATATTTCAAGAGCTATAATTATGGGCCCCCGGAGGTACAAAATGCGGCGCTCTCCGGCGGATCGAAAAAATGAGATTTAGCCCTAGTGGTACCCCTATGAGTTTCGGTCAAAAAAGCTCCGGAATGTAATCTCAATTTTATTATTCCAAAGCATCCGAGTGATGTTTTGTAGCGGTATATGATGAATTTTGCATCATTATAGCTCCTATATAGAGGCTAGATTGAACGATTACTCCGGAAAATGAGAAACCGCTTAAGGTTCCCGATTCGTAATCTATTTTCACCTAGTAAACACAGTCAAATACTAAAAGTTGCATGTCCATATTGTAGCCATTCAAATGAGCTTTCTAGGGGTTTTAAAACCGGGTCATTCGGATCTAAAACGAGTTAGATATGGCCAAAACGGTGAGGGCGCGATGGAATCTGGGTTGAACGTGGAGGGCAGCAGGCAAAAAGGCCCATATCTCATTCGTTATCGTCCGGATCCATTTCATTCGTTCACCGCATGAAATTATATTCCAAGAGCTATAATTATGGGCTCCCGGAGGTACAAAATCCGGCGCTCTCCGGCGGACCGAAAAAATGAGATTTAGCCCTAGTGGTACCCCTATGAGTTTCGGTCAAAAACGCTCCGGAATGGAATCTCAATTTTATTATTCCAAAGCATCCGAGTGATGTTTTGGAGCGGTATATGATGAATTTTGCATCATTATAGCTCCTATATAGAGGCTAGATTGAACGATTACTCCGAAAAATGAGAAACCGCTTAATGTTCCCGATTCGGATTCTATTTTCACCTAGTAAACACAGTCAAATACTAAAAGTTGCATTTCCATATTGTAGCCATTCAAATGAGCTTTCTAGGGGTTTTAAAACCGGGTCATTCGGATCTAAAACGAGTTAGATATGGCCAAAACGGTGAGGGCGCGATGGAATCTGGGTCGAACGTGGAGGGCAGCAAGCAAAAAGGCCCATATCTCATTCGTTATCGTCCGGATCCATTTCATTCTTTCACCGCATGAAATTACATTCCAAGAGCTATAATTATGGGCCCCCGGAGGTACAAAATTCGGCGATCTCCGGCGGACCGAAAAAATGAGATTTAGCCCTAGTGGTACCCCTATGAGTTTCGGTCAAAAACGCTCCGGAATGGAATCTCAATTTTATTATTCCAAAGCATCCGAGTGATGTTTTGGAGCGGTATATGATGAATTTTGCATCATTATAGCTCCTATATAGAGGCTAGATTGAACGATTACTCCGTAAAATGAGAAACCGCTTAATGTTCCCGATTCGGATTCTATTTTCACCTAGTAAACACAGTCAAATACTAAAAGTTGCATTTCCATATTGTAGCCATTCAAATGAGCTTTCTAGGGGTTTTAAAACCGGGTCATTCGGATCTAAAACGAGTTAGATATGGCCAAAACGGTGAGGGCGCGATGGAATCTGGGTCGAACGTGGAGGGCAGCAGGCAAAAAGCCCATATCTCATTCGTTATCGTCCGGATCCATTTCATTCTTTCACCGCATGAAATTATATTCCAAGAGCTATAATTATGGGCCCCCGGAGGTACAAAATCCGGCGCTCTCCGGCGGACCGAAAAAATGAGATTTAGCCCTAGTGGTACCCCTATGAGTTTCGGTCAAAAACGCTCCGGAATGGAATCTCAATTTTATTATTCCAAAGCATCCGAGTGATGTTTTGGAGCGGTATATGTTGAATTTTGCATCATTATAGCTCCTATATAGAGGCTAGATTGAACGATTACTCCGGAAAATGAGAAACCGCTTAAGGTTCCCGATTCGTAATCTATTTTCACCTAGTAAACACAGTCAAGTACAAAAAGTTGCATGTCCATATTGTAGCCATTCAAATGAGCTTTCTAGGGGTTTTAAAACCGGGTCATTCGGATCTAAAACGAGTTATATATGGCCAAAACGGTGAGGGCGCGATGGAATCTGGGTCGAACGTGGAGGGCAGCAGGCAAAAAGGCCCATATCTCATTCGTTATCGTCCGGATCCATTTCATTCTTTCACCGCATGAAATTATATTCCAAGAGCTATAATTATGGGCCCCCGGAGGTACAAAATCTGGCGATCTCCGGCGGACCGAAAAAATGAGATTTAGCCCTAGTGGTACCCCTATGAGTTTCGGTCAAAAACGCTCCGGAATGGAATCTCAATTTTATTATTCCAAAGCATCCGAGTGATGTTTTGGAGCGGTATATGATGAATTTTGCATCATTATAGCTCCTATATAGAGGCTAGATTGAACGATTACTCCGGAAAATGAGAAACCGCTTAATGTTCCCGATTCGGATTCTATTTTCACCTAGTAAACACAGTCAAATACTAAAAGTTGCATTTCCATATTGTAGCCATTCAAATGAGCTTTCTAGGGGTTTTAAAACCGGGTCATTCGGATCTAAAACGAGTTAGATATGGCCAAAACGGTGAGGGCGCGATGGAATCTGGGTCGAACGTGGAGGGCAGCAGGCAAAAAGCCCATATCTCATTCGTTATCGTCCGGATCCATTTCATTCTTTCACCGCATGAAATTATATTCCAAGAGCTATAATTATGGGCCCCCGAAGGTACAAAATCCGGCGCTCTCCGGCGGACCGAAAAAATGAGATTTAGCCCTAGTGGTACCCCTATGAGTTTCGGTCAAAAACGCTCCGGAATGGAATCTCAAATTTATTAGTCCAAAGCATCCAAGTGATGTTTTGGAGCGGTATATGTTGAATTTTGCATCATTATAGCTCCTATATAGAGGCTAGATTGAACGATTACTCCGGAAAATGAGAAACCGCTTAAGGTTCCCGATTCGTAATCTATTTTCACCTAGTAAACACAGTCAAGTACTAAAAGTTGCATGTCCATATTGTAGCCATTCAAATGAGCTTTCTAGGGGTTTTAAAACCGGGTCATTCGGATCTAAAACGAGTTATATATGGCCAAAACGGTGAGGGCGCGATGGAATCTGGGTCGAACGTGGAGGGCAGCAGGCAAAAAGGCCCATATCTCATTCGTTATCGTCCGGATCCATTTCATTCTTTCACCGCATGAAATTATATTCCAAGAGCTATAATTATGGGCCCCCGGAGGTACAAAATTCTGCGATCTCCGGCGGACCCAAAAAATGAGATTTAGCCCTAGTGGTACCCCTATGAGTTTCGGTCAAAAACGCTCCGGAATGGAATCTCAATTTTATTATTCCAAAGTATCCGAGTGATGTTTTGGAGCGGTATATGATGAATTTTGCATCATTATAGCTCCTATATAGAGGCTAGATTGAACGATTACTCCGGAAAATGAGAAACCGCTTAAGGTTCCCGATTCGTAATCTATTTTCACCTAGTAAACACAGTCAAATACTAAAAGTTGCATGTCCATATTGTAGCCATTCAAATGAGCTTTCTAGGGGTTTTAAAACCGGGTCATTCGGATCTAAAACGAGTTATATATGGCCAAAACGGTGAGGGCGCGATGGAATCTGGGTCGAACGTGGAGGGCAGCAGGCAAAAAGGCCCATATCTCATTCGTTATCGTCCGGATCCATTTCATTCTTTCACCGCATGAAATTATATTCCAAGAGCTATAATTATGGGCCCCCGGAGGTACAAAATCCGGCGATCTCCGGCGGACCGAAAAAATGAGATTTAGCCCTAGTGGTACCCCTATGAGTTTCGGTCAAAAACGCTCCGGAATGGAATCTCAATTTTATTATTCCAAAGCATCCGAGTGATGTTTTGGAGCGGTATATGATGAATTTTGCATCATTATAGCTCCTATATAGAGGCTAGATTGAACGATTACTCCGGAAAATGAGAAACCGCTTAATGTTCCCGATTCGGATTCTATTTTCACCTAGTAAACACAGTCAAATACTAAAAGTTGCATTTCCATATTGTAGCCATTCAAATGAGCTTTCTAGGGGTTTTAAAACCGGGTCATTCGGATCTAAAACGAGTTAGATATGGCCAAAACGGTGAGGGCGCGATGGAATCTGGGTCGAACGTGGAGGGCAGCAGGCAAAAAGGCCCATATCTCATTCGTTATCGTCCGGATCCATTTCATTCTTTCACCGCATGAAATTATATTTCAAGAGCTATAATTATGGGCCCCCGGAGGTACAAAATGCGGCGCTCTCCGGCGGATCGAAAAAATGAGATTTAGCCCTAGTGGTACCCCTATGAGTTTCGGTCAAAAAAGCTCCGGAATGTAATCTCAATTTTATTATTCCAAAGCATCCGAGTGATGTTTTGTAGCGGTATATGATGAATTTTGCATCATTATAGCTCCTATATAGAGGCTAGATTGAACGATTACTCCGGAAAATGAGAAACCGCTTAAGGTTCCCGATTCGTAACCTATTTTCACCTAGTAAACACAGTCAAATACTAAAAGTTGCATGTCCATATTGTAGCCATTCAAATGAGCTTTCTAGGGGTTTTAAAACCGGGTCATTCGGATCTAAAACGAGTTAGATATGGCCAAAACGGTGAGGGCGCGATGGAATCTGGGTTGAACGTGGAGGGCAGCAGGCAAAAAGGCCCATATCTCATTCGTTATCGTCCGGATCCATTTCATTCGTTCACCGCATGAAATTATATTCCAAGAGCTATAATTATGGGCTCCCGGAGGTACAAAATCCGGCGCTCTCCGGCGGACCGAAAAAATGAGATTTAGCCCTAGTGGTACCCCTATGAGTTTCGGTCAAAAACGCTCCGGAATGGAATCTCAATTTTATTATTCCAAAGCATCCGAGTGATGTTTTGGAGCGGTATATGATGAATTTTGCATCATTATAGCTCCTATATAGAGGCTAGATTGAACGATTACTCCGAAAAATGAGAAACCGCTTAATGTTCCCGATTCGGATTCTATTTTCACCTAGTAAACACAGTCAAATACTAAAAGTTGCATTTCCATATTGTAGCCATTCAAATGAGCTTTCTAGGGGTTTTAAAACCGGGTCATTCGGATCTAAAACGAGTTAGATATGGCCAAAACGGTGAGGGCGCGATGGAATCTGGGTCGAACGTGGAGGGCAGCAAGCAAAAAGGCCCATATCTCATTCGTTATCGTCCGGATCCATTTCATTCTTTCACCGCATGAAATTACATTCCAAGAGCTATAATTATGGGCCCCCGGAGGTACAAAATTCGGCGATCTCCGGCGGACCGAAAAAATGAGATTTAGCCCTAGTGGTACCCCTATGAGTTTCGGTCAAAAACGCTCCGGAATGGAATCTCAATTTTATTATTCCAAAGCATCCGAGTGATGTTTTGGAGCGGTATATGATGAATTTTGCATCATTATAGCTCCTATATAGAGGCTAGATTGAACGATTACTCCGTAAAATGAGAAACCGCTTAATGTTCCCGATTCGGATTCTATTTTCACCTAGTAAACACAGTCAAATACTAAAAGTTGCATTTCCATATTGTAGCCATTCAAATGAGCTTTCTAGGGGTTTTAAAACCGGGTCATTCGGATCTAAAACGAGTTAGATATGGCCAAAACGGTGAGGGCGCGATGGAATCTGGGTCGAACGTGGAGGGCAGCAGGCAAAAAGCCCATATCTCATTCGTTATCGTCCGGATCCATTTCATTCTTTCACCGCATGAAATTATATTCCAAGAGCTATAATTATGGGCCCCCGGAGGTACAAAATCCGGCGCTCTCCGGCGGACCGAAAAAATGAGATTTAGCCCTAGTGGTACCCCTATGAGTTTCGGTCAAAAACGCTCCGGAATGGAATCTCAATTTTATTATTCCAAAGCATCCGAGTGATGTTTTGGAGCGGTATATGTTGAATTTTGCATCATTATAGCTCCTATATAGAGGCTAGATTGAACGATTACTCCGGAAAATGAGAAACCGCTTAAGGTTCCCGATTCGTAATCTATTTTCACCTAGTAAACACAGTCAAGTACAAAAAGTTGCATGTCCATATTGTAGCCATTCAAATGAGCTTTCTAGGGGTTTTAAAACCGGGTCATTCGGATCTAAAACGAGTTATATATGGCCAAAACGGTGAGGGCGCGATGGAATCTGGGTCGAACGTGGAGGGCAGCAGGCAAAAAGGCCCATATCTCATTCGTTATCGTCCGGATCCATTTCATTCTTTCACCGCATGAAATTATATTCCAAGAGCTATAATTATGGGCCCCCGGAGGTACAAAATCTGGCGATCTCCGGCGGACCGAAAAAATGAGATTTAGCCCTAGTGGTACCCCTATGAGTTTCGGTCAAAAACGCTCCGGAATGGAATCTCAATTTTATTATTCCAAAGCATCCGAGTGATGTTTTGGAGCGGTATATGATGAATTTTGCATCATTATAGCTCCTATATAGAGGCTAGATTGAACGATTACTCCGGAAAATGAGAAACCGCTTAATGTTCCCGATTCGGATTCTATTTTCACCTAGTAAACACAGTCAAATACTAAAAGTTGCATTTCCATATTGTAGCCATTCAAATGAGCTTTCTAGGGGTTTTAAAACCGGGTCATTCGGATCTAAAACGAGTTAGATATGGCCAAAACGGTGAGGGCGCGATGGAATCTGGGTCGAACGTGGAGGGCAGCAGGCAAAAAGCCCATATCTCATTCGTTATCGTCCGGATCCATTTCATTCTTTCACCGCATGAAATTATATTCCAAGAGCTATAATTATGGGCCCCCGAAGGTACAAAATCCGGCGCTCTCCGGCGGACCGAAAAAATGAGATTTAGCCCTAGTGGTACCCCTATGAGTTTCGGTCAAAAACGCTCCGGAATGGAATCTCAAATTTATTAGTCCAAAGCATCCAAGTGATGTTTTGGAGCGGTATATGTTGAATTTTGCATCATTATAGCTCCTATATAGAGGCTAGATTGAACGATTACTCCGGAAAATGAGAAACCGCTTAAGGTTCCCGATTCGTAATCTATTTTCACCTAGTAAACACAGTCAAGTACTAAAAGTTGCATGTCCATATTGTAGCCATTCAAATGAGCTTTCTAGGGGTTTTAAAACCGGGTCATTCGGATCTAAAACGAGTTATATATGGCCAAAACGGTGAGGGCGCGATGGAATCTGGGTCGAACGTGGAGGGCAGCAGGCAAAAAGGCCCATATCTCATTCGTTATCGTCCGGATCCATTTCATTCTTTCACCGCATGAAATTATATTCCAAGAGCTATAATTATGGGCCCCCGGAGGTACAAAATTCTGCGATCTCCGGCGGACCGAAAAAATGAGATTTAGCCCTAGTGGTACCCCTATGAGTTTCGGTCAAAAACGCTCCGGAATGGAATCTCAATTTTATTATTCCAAAGTATCCGAGTGATGTTTTGGAGCGGTATATGATGAATTTTGCATCATTATAGCTCCTATATAGAGGCTAGATTGAACGATTACTCCGGAAAATGAGAAACCGCTTAAGGTTCCCGATTCGTAATCTATTTTCACCTAGTAAACACAGTCAAATACTAAAAGTTGCATGTCCATATTGTAGCCATTCAAATGAGCTTTCTAGGGGTTTTAAAACCGGGTCATTCGGATCTAAAACGAGTTATATATGGCCAAAACGGTGAGGGCGCGATGGAATCTGGGTCGAACGTGGAGGGCAGCAGGCAAAAAGGCCCATATCTCATTCGTTATCGTCCGGATCCATTTCATTCTTTCACCGCATGAAATTATATTCCAAGAGCTATAATTATGGGCCCCCGGAGGTACAAAATCCGGCGATCTCCGGCGGACCGAAAAAATGAGATTTAGCCCTAGTGGTACCCCTATGAGTTTCGGTCAAAAACGCTCCGGAATGGAATCTCAATTTTATTATTCCAAAGCATCCGAGTGATGTTTTGGAGCGGTATATGATGAATTTTGCATCATTATAGCTCCTATATAGAGGCTAGATTGAACGATTACTCCGGAAAATGAGAAACCGCTTAATGTTCCCGATTCGGATTCTATTTTCACCTAGTAAACACAGTCAAATACTAAAAGTTGCATTTCCATATTGTAGCCATTCAAATGAGCTTTCTAGGGGTTTTAAAACCGGGTCATTCGGATCTAAAACGAGTTAGATATGGCCAAAACGGTGAGGGCGCGATGGAATCTGGGTCGAACGTGGAGGGCAGCAGGCAAAAAGCCCATATCTCATTCGTTATCGTCCGGATCCATTTCATTCTTTCACCGCATGAAATTATATTCCAAGAGCTATAATTATGGGCCCCCGAAGGTACAAAATCCGGCGCTCTCCGGCGGACCGAAAAAATGAGATTTAGCCCTAGTGGTACCCCTATGAGTTTCGGTCAAAAACGCTCCGGAATGGAATCTCAAATTTATTAGTCCAAAGCATCCAAGTGATGTTTTGGAGCGGTATATGTTGAATTTTGCATCATTATAGCTCCTATATAGAGGCTAGATTGAACGATTACTCCGGAAAATGAGAAACCGCTTAAGGTTCCCGATTCGTAATCTATTTTCACCTAGTAAACACAGTCAAGTACTAAAAGTTGCATGTCCATATTGTAGCCATTCAAATGAGCTTTCTAGGGGTTTTAAAACCGGGTCATTCGGATCTAAAACGAGTTATATATGGCCAAAACGGTGAGGGCGCGATGGAATCTGGGTCGAACGTGGAGGGCAGCAGGCAAAAAGGCCCATATCTCATTCGTTATCGTCCGGATCCATTTCATTCTTTCACCGCATGAAATTATATTCCAAGAGCTATAATTATGGGCCCCCGGAGGTACAAAATTCTGCGATCTCCGGCGGACCGAAAAAATGAGATTTAGCCCTAGTGGTACCCCTATGAGTTTCGGTCAAAAACGCTCCGGAATGGAATCTCAATTTTATTATTCCAAAGTATCCGAGTGATGTTTTGGAGCGGTATATGATGAATTTTGCATCATTATAGCTCCTATATAGAGGCTAGATTGAACGATTACTCCGGAAAATGAGAAACCGCTTAAGGTTCCCGATTCGTAATCTATTTTCACCTAGTAAACACAGTCAAATACTAAAAGTTGCATGTCCATATTGTAGCCATTCAAATGAGCTTTCTAGGGGTTTTAAAACCGGGTCATTCGGATCTAAAACGAGTTATATATGGCCAAAACGGTGAGGGCGCGATGGAATCTGGGTCGAACATGGAGGGCCGCAGGCAAAAAGGCCCCTATCTCATTCGTTATCGTCCTGATCCATTTCATTCTTTCACCGCATGAAATTATATTCCAAGAGCTATAATTATGGGCCCCCGGAGGTACAAAATCCGGCGCTCTCCGGCGGACCGAAAAAATGAGATTTAGCCCTAGTGGTACCCCTATGAGTTTCGGTCAAAAACGCTCCGGAATGGAATATCAATTTTATTATTCCAAAGCATCCGAGTGATGTTTTGGAGCGGTATATGTTGAATTTTGCATCATTATAGCTCCTATATAGAGGCTAGATTGAACGATTACTCCGGAAAATGAGGAACCGCTTAAGGTTCCCGATTCGTAATCTATTTTCACCTAGTAAACACAGTCAAATACTAAAAGTTGCATGTCCATATTGTAGCCATTCAAATGAGCTTTCTAGGGGTTTTAAAACCAGGTCATTCGGATCTAAAACGAGTTATATATGGCCAAAACGGTGAGGGCGCGATGGAATCTGGGTCGAACGTGGAGGGCAGCAGGCAAAAAGGCCCATATCTCATTCGTTATCGTCCGGATCCATTTCATTCTTTCACCGCATGAAATTATATTCCAAGAGCTATAATTATGGGCCCCCGGAGGTACAAAGTTCGGCGATCTCCGGCGGACCGAAAAAATGAGATTTAGCCCTAGTGGTACCCCTATGAGTTTCGGTCAAAAACGCTCCGGAATGGAATCTCAATTTTATTATTCCAAAGCATCCGAGTGATGTTTTGGAGCAGTATATGTTGAATTTTGCATCATTATAGCTCCTATATAGAGGCTAGATTGAACGATTACTCCGGAAAATGAGATACCGCTTAAGGTTTCCGATTCATAATCTATTTTCACCTAGTAAACACTGTCAAATACTAAAAGTTGCATGTCCATATTGTAGCCATTCAAATGAGCTTTCTAGGGGTTTTAAAATCGGGTCATTCGGATCTAAAACGAGTTAGTTATGGCCAAAACGGTGAGGGCGCGATGGAATCTGGGTCGAACGTGGAGGGCAGCAGGCAAAAAGGCCCATATCTCATTCGTTATCGTCCAGATCCATTTCATTCGTTCACCGCATGAAATTATATTCCAAGAGCTATAATTATGGGCCCCCGGAGGTACAAAATCCGGCGCTCTCCGGCGGACCGAAAAAATGAGATTTAGCCCTAGTGGTACCCCTATGAGTTTCGGTCAAAAACGCTCCGGAATGGAATCTCAATTTTATTATTCCAAAGCATCCGAGTGATGTGTTGGAGCGGTATATGATGAATTTTGCATCATTATAGCTCCTATATAGAGGCTAGATTTAACGATTACTCCGGAAAATGAGAAACCGCTTAATGTTCCCGATTCGGATTCTATTTTCACCTAGTAAACACAGTCAAATACTAAAAGTTGCATTTCCATATTGTAGCCATTCAAATGAGCTTTCTAGGGGTTTTAAAACCGGGTCATTCGGATCTAAAACGAGTTAGATATGGCCAAAACGGTGAGGGCGCGATGGAATCTGGGTCGAACGTGGAGGGCAGCAGGCAAAAAGGCCCATATCTCATTCGTTATCGTCCGGATCCATTTCATTCATTCACCGCATGAAATTAAATTCCAAGAGCTATAATTATGGGCCCCCGGAGGTACAAAATTCGGCGATCTCCGGCGGACCGAAAAAATGAGATTTAGCCCTAGTGGTACCCCTATGAGTTTCGGTCAAAAACGCTCCGGAATGGAATCTCAATTTTATTATTCCAAAGCATCCGAGTGATGTTTTGGAGCGGTATATGATGAATTTTGCATCATTATAGCTCCTATATAGAGGCTAGATTGAACGATTACTCCGGAAAAGGAGAAACCGCTTAAGGTTCCCGATTCGTAATCTATTTTCACCTAGTAAACACAGTCAAATACTAAAAGTTGCATGTCCATATTGTAGCCATTCAAATGAGCTTTCTAGGGGTTTTAAAATCGGGTCATTCGGATCTAAAACGAGTTAGTTATGGCCAAAACGGTGAGGGCGCGATGGAATCTGGGTCGAACGTGGAGGGCAGCAGGCAAAAAGGCCCATATCTCATTCGTTATCGTCCAGATCCATTTCATTCGTTCACCGCATGAAATTATATTCCAAGAGCTATAATTATGGGCCCCCGGAGGTACAAAATCCGGCGCTCTCCGGCGGACCGAAAAAATGAGATTTAGCCCTAGTGGTACCCCTATGAGTTTCGGTCAAAAACGCTCCGGAATGGAATCTCAATTTTATTATTCCAAAGCATCCGAGTGATGTGTTGGAGCGGTATATGATGAATTTTGCATCATTATAGCTCCTATATAGAGGCTAGATTTAACGATTACTCCGGAAAATGAGAAACCGCTTAATGTTCCCGATTCGGATTCTATTTTCACCTAGTAAACACAGTCAAATACTAAAAGTTGCATTTCCATATTGTAGCCATTCAAATGAGCTTTCTAGGGGTTTTAAAACCGGGTCATTCGGATCTAAAACGAGTTAGATATGGCCAAAACGGTGAGGGCGCGATGGAATCTGGGTCGAACGTGGAGGGCAGCAGGCAAAAAGGCCCATATCTCATTCGTTATCGTCCGGATCCATTTCATTCATTCACCGCATGAAATTAAATTCCAAGAGCTATAATTATGGGCCCCCGGAGGTACAAAATTCGGCGATCTCCGGCGGACCGAAAAAATGAGATTTAGCCCTAGTGGTACCCCTATGAGTTTCGGTCAAAAAACGCTCCGGAATGGAATCTCAATTTTATTATTCCAAAGCATCCGAGTGATGTTTTGGAGCGGTATATGATGAATTTTGCATCATTATAGCTCCTATATAGAGGCTAGATTGAACGATTACTCCGGAAAATGAGAAACCGCTTAAGGTTCCCGATTCGTAATCTATTTTCACCTAGTAAACACAGTCAAATACTAAAAGTTGCATGTCCATATTGTAGCCATTCAAATGAGCTTTCTAGGGGTTTTAAAACCGGGTCATTCGGATCTAAAACAAGTTATATATGGCCAAAACGGTGAGGGCGCGATGGAATCTGGGTCGAACGTGGAGGGCAGCAGGCAAAAAGCCCATATCTCATTCGTTATCGTCCGGATCCATTTCATTCTTTCACCGCATGAAATTATATTCCAAGAGCTATAATTATGGGCCCCCGGAGGTACAAAATCCGGCGCTCTCCGGCAGACCGAAAAAATGAGATTTAGCCCTAGTGGTACCCCCTATGAGTTTCGGTCAAAAACGCTCCGGAATGGAATCTCAATTTTATTATTCCAAAGCATCCGAGTGATGTTTTGGAGCGGTATATGTTGAATTTTGCATCATTATAACTCCTATATAGAGGCTAGATTGAACGATTACTCCGGAAAATGAGAAACCGCTTAAGGTTCCCGATTCGTAATCTATTTTCACCTAGTAAACACAGTCAAATACTAAAAGTTGCATGTCTATATTGTAGCCATTCAAATGAGCTTTCTAGGGGTTTTAAAACCGGGTCATTCGGATCTAAAACGAGTTAGATATGGCCAAAACGGTGAGGGCGCGATGGAATCTGGGTCGAACGTGGAGGGCAGCAGGCAAAAAGGCCCATATCTCATTCGTTATCGTCCGGATCCATTTCTTCTTTCACCGCATGAAATTATATTCCAAGAGCTATAATTATGGGCCCCCGGAGGTAAAAAATTCGTCGATCTCCGGCGGACCGAAAAAATGAGATTTAACCCTAGTGGTACCCCTATGAGTTTCGGTCAAAAACGCTCCGTAATGGAATCTCAATTTTATTATTCCAAAGCATCCGAGTGATGTTTTGGAGCGGTATATGTTGAATTTTGCATCATTATAGCTCCTATATAGAGGCTAGATTGAACGATTACTCCGGAAAATGAGAAACCGCTTAAGGTTCCCGATTCCTAATCTATTTTCACCTAGTAAACACAGTCAAATACTAAAAGTTACATGTCCATATTGTAGCCATTCAAATGAGCTTTCTAGGGGTTTTAAAACCGGGTCATACGGATCTAAAACGAGTTATATATGGCCAAAACGGTGAGGGCGCGATGGAATCTGGGTCGAACGTGGAGGGCAGCCGGCAAAAAGGCCCATATCTCATTCGTTATCGTCCGGATCCATTTCATTCTTTCACCGCATGAAATTATATTCCAAGAGCTATAATTATGGGCCCCCGGAGGTACAAAATTCGGCGATCTCCGGCGGACCAAAAAAAATGAGATTTAGCCCTAGTGGTACCCCTATGAGTTTCGGTCAAAAACGCTCCGGAATGGAATCTCAATTTTATTATTCCAAAGCATCCGAGTGATGTTTTGGAGCGGTATATGATGAATTTTGCATCATTATAGCTCCTATATAGAGGCTAGATTGAACGATTACTCCGGAAAATGAGAAACCGCTTAAGGTTCCCGATTCGTAATCTATTATCACCTAGTAAACACAGTCAAATACTAAAAGTTGCATGTCCATATTGTAGCCATTCAAATGAGCTTTCTAGGGGTTTTAAAACCGGGTCATTCGGATCTAAAACGAGTTAGATATGGCCAAAACGGTGAGGGCGCGATGGAATCTGGGTCGAACGTGGAGGGCAGCAGGCAAAAAGGCCCATATCTCATTCGTTATCGTCCGGATCCATTTCATTCATTCACCGCATGAAATTATATTCCAAGAGCTATAATTATGGGCCCCCGGAGGTACAAAATCCGGCGCTCTCCGGCGGACCGAAAAAATGAGATTTAGCCCTAGTGGTACCCCTATGAGTTTCGGTCAAAAACGCTCCGGAATGGAATCTCAATTTTATTATTCCAAAGCATCCGAGTGATGTGTTGGAGCGGTATATGATGAATTTTGCATCATTATAGCTCCTATATAGAGGCTAGATTGAACGATTACTCCGGAAAATGAGAAACCGCTTAAGGTTCCCGATTCGTAATCTATTTTCACCTAGTAAACACAGTCAAATACTAAAAGTTGCATTTCCATATTGTAGCCATTCAAATGAGCTTTCTAGGGGTTTTAAAACCGGGTCATTCGGATCTAAAACGAGTTAGATATGGCCAAAACGGTGAGGGCGCGATGGAATCTGGGTCGAACGTGGAGGGCAGCAGGCAGAAAGGCCCATATCTCATTCGTTATCGTCCGGATCCATTTCATTCATTCACCGCATGAAATTATATTCCAAGAGCTATAATTATGGGCCCCCGGAGGTACAAAGTTCGGCGATCTCCGGCGGACCGAAAAAATGAGATTTAGCCCTAGTGGTACCCCTATGAGTTTCGGTCAAAAACGCTCCGAATGGAATCTCAATTTTATTATTCCAAAGCATCCGAGTGATGTTTTGGAGCAGTATATGTTGAATTTTGCATCATTATAGCTCCTATATAGAGGCTAGATTGAACGATTACTCCGGAAAATGAGAAACCGCTTAAGGTTTCCGATTCATAATCTATTTTCACCTAGTAAACACAGTCAAATACTAAAAGTTGCATGTCCATATTGTAGCCATTCAAATGAGCTTTCTAGGGGTTTTAAAACCGGGTCATTCGGATCTAAAACGAGTTATATATGGCCAAAACGGTGAGGGCGCGATGGAATCTGGGTCGAACCGTGGAGGGCAGCAGGCAAAAAGGCCCATATCTCATTCGTTATCGTCCGGATCCATTTCATTCTTTCACCGCATGAAATTATATTCCAAGAGCTATAATTATGGGCCCCCGGAGGTACAAAATTCGGCGATCTCCGGCGGACCGAAAAAATGAGATTTAGCCCTAGTGGTACCCCTATGAGTTTCGGTCAAAAACGCTCCGGAATGGAATCTCAATTTTATTATTCCAAAAGCATCCGAGTGATGTTTTGGAGCGGTATATGATGAATTTTGCATCATTATAGCTCCTATATAGAGGCTAGATTGAACGATTACTCCGGAAAATGAGAAACCGCTTAAGGTTCCCGATTCGTAATCTATTTTCACCTAGTAAACACAGTCAAATATACTAAAAGTTGCATGTCCATATTGTAGCCATTCAAATGAGCTTTCTAGGGGTTTTAAAACCGGGTCATTCGGATCTAAAACGAGTTATATATGGCCAAAAACGGTGAGGGCGCGATGGAATCTGGGTCGAACGTGGAGGGCAGCAGGCAAAAAGCCCATATCTCATTCGTTATCGTCCGGATCCATTTCATTCTTTCACCGCATGAAATTATATTCCAAGAGCTATTATTATGGGCCCCCGGAGGTACAAAATCCGGCGCTCTCCGGCGGACCGAAAAAATGAGATTTAGCCCTAGTGGTACCCCCTATGAGTTTCGGTCAAAAACGCTCCGGAATGGAATCTCAATTTTATTATTCCAAAGCATCCGAGTGATGTTTTGGAGCGGTATATGTTGAATTTTTGCATCATTATAGCTCCTATATAGAGGCTAGATTGAACGATTACTCCGGAAAATGAGAAACCGCTTAAGGTTCCCGATTCGTAATCTATTTTCACCTAGTAAACACAGTCAAATACTAAAAGTTGCATGTCTATATTGTAGCCATTCAAATGAGCTTTCTAGGGGTTTTAAAACCGGGTCATTCGGATCTAAAACGAGTTAGATATGGCCAAAACGGTGAGGGCGCGATGGAATCTGGGTCGAACGTGGAGGGCAGCAGGCAAAAAGGCCCATATCTCATTCGTTTATCGTCCGGATCCATTTCATTCTTTCACCGCATGAAATTATATTCCAAGAGCTATAATTATGGGCCCCCGGAGGTACAAAATCCGGCGCTCTCCGGCGGACCGAAAAAATGAGATTTAGCCCTAGTGGTACCCCTATGAGTTTTCGATCAAAAACGCTCCGGAATGGAATCTCAATTTTATTATTCCAAAGCATCCGAGTGATGTTTTGGAGCGGTATATGATTAATTTTGCATCATTATAGCTCCTATATAGAGGCTAGATTGAACGATTTCTCCGGAAAATGAGAAACCGCTTAAGGTTCCCGATTCGTAATCTATTTTCACCTAGTAAACACAGTCAAATACTAAAAGTTGCATGTCCATATGTAGCCATTCAAATGAGCTTTCTAGGGGTTTTTAAAACCGGGTCATTCGGATCTAAAACGAGTTATATATGGCCAAAACGGTGAGGGCGCGATGGAATCTGGGTCGAACGTGGAGGGCAGCAGGCAAAAAGGCCCATATCTCATTCGTTATCGTCCGGATCCATTTCATTCTTTCACCGCATGAAATTATATTCCAAGAGCTATAATTATGGGCCCCCGGAGGTACAAAATCCGGCGCTCTCCGGCGGACCGAAAAAAATGAGATTTAGCCCCTAGTGGTACCCCTATGAGTTTCGGTCAAAAAACGCTCCGGAATGGAATCTCAATTTTATTATTCCAAAGCATCCGAGTGATGTTTTGGAGCGGTATAT
Organism: Thymus quinquecostatus; assembly: GCA_024222315.1. Taxonomy (NCBI): domain Eukaryota; kingdom Viridiplantae; phylum Streptophyta; class Magnoliopsida; order Lamiales; family Lamiaceae; genus Thymus; species Thymus quinquecostatus. The sequence continues at coordinate 48,241 of JANAFA010000289.1, forward strand.
GATGAATTTTGCATCATTATAGCTCCTATATAGAGGGCTAGATTGAACGATTACTCCGGAAAATGAGAAACCGCTTAAGGTTCCCGATTCGTAATCTATTTTCACCTAGTAAACACAGTCAAATACTAAAAGTTGCATGTCCATATTGTAGCCATTCAAATGAGCTTTCTAGGGGTTTTAAAACCGGGTCATTCGGATCTAAAACAAGTTATATATGGCCAAAAACGGTGAGGGCGCGATGGAATCTGGGTCGAACGTGGAGGGCAGCAGGCAAAAAGGCCCATATCTCATTCGTTATCGTCCGGATCCATTTCATTCTTTCACCGCATGAAATTATATTCCAAGAGCTATAATTATGGGCCCCCGGAGGT
>JANAFA010000059.1:0-28720 GCA_024222315.1 Thymus quinquecostatus
CTTTTTTAGCTGATACAACAAGACCAGCTTTTTTAACAACATTTATAAATGTATTTATATGTTTAAAATGTTGATCTATAGATTCTGAATATATTAGAACATCATCTATATAAACAATTATAAAAGCTGTATAAGCCTTAAAAATATCATTCATTATATTCTGAAATTCAGAAGGAGCATTTTTTAATCCGAAGGGCATAACATTCCATTCATAATGCCCAAAAGGGACTGTAAAGGCAGTTTTATACCTATCTTTTTCTTCTATCTGAATTTGCCAAAATCCAGATTTCATATCGAATTTAGACATAACTTTTGCAGAATAAAGTCTATTTAATAAATCCTTTTTATTAGGAATTGGATATCTAATCCACCTAAGAACCTTATTTAAAGGTTTGTAGTTAATAACTAATCGTGGAACTCCTCTTTCCAATTTAGCAGCATTTTCAACATAAAATGCAGGACAACTCCAAGGACTTTTTGAAGGTCTAATTAGCTTTTTAGCTAGTAATTCTTCTATTTCTTTTTTACAAATTTCTAAGTGCCTAGGTCCCATGGCAATAGGACGGGCCTTAGTTGGTATATGACTTTCTTTAAAGTCAGGCTCATATGGTAGAGAAACCATATGTTTCTTTCTTTCCCAAAAAGCATTTGGGATATCGGAACAAATTTCCTTTTCAATAATATTTTTAACATTATTTATTTTATTTTGTATTATAGGAGAAGATAATTTATCTTCTATAATTTTATAACTAATTTCCTGATTTAAGGAATTTAAAAACTTTTCTTTTCTTTTGATTTTATTATGTATAACATCAATCTCATGGCCTTTTGGCTGAGTAATAAATTTAAATTCTAATTCTCTTCCATTAATAATGGAGATAATTCCTTCTTCATTAATCCTTTTAATAGGATATAACATATGAAGAAAAGGATTTCCTAGAATAACATCATGAGATAAATTTTTAACCATTATAAATGGCATTTCAAGACAAACTCCTTTATTACAAATAGAAGTATTACTTAATTTGTAATTAACATGTAATTTTCTACCATCTGCGGCATTTAATATCTCTGTAGTTTTAGAGAAGTATCTTGAAGGAACAATTCCTTCATTGATGCAGTTTAAATCTGCACCTGAATCAACCATTGCTATAGCATTAAAGCAGTATTCTTTTTGAACTACTATTGTAGTTTTTATATGCCATTTATGTGTAATAACACGATCAATCATATTAATAAAAGTTAAAGAGTTTAGCTCTTCTTCCTTTTCACTTTCTTCCTCTGATGTATCTTTATCAGATTTGTCTATATTCTTTTGAATTTCTAAAATAGCTATTCTAGATTTTAAATCTTTAATTTCTCCTTTTAGGATATTAACTTCATGTTTTAATTCTGACACTGTTATTTCAGTATCTTTACTAGAACTAGCAGAGTTTTTAACTCTCTTCATAATTTCTTTTAAACTATAACTTTCAGGTTCTTTAAACCTTATCTCTTGTTTATTTTTACTTTTACAACTATCCAAATATTTTTGGAGCATGTTTCTCTTTTCTTCTGGATCTTTAATTTTTTCTATAAGATCTAAGATGAAATTTTCATCTTTGGTTAAAACACATAACCCATTTTCCTTACATAAGGCTTTGTAATAGTCACACTGACCATCACAATCACTTTGACTCTCGTTATCTGATATAACAGATTCAGTATCTTCATTTACAGATTTCTCTGTAATTATAGAGACCATAATGTCTTCCTTTTCAGAATCAGAACTATCAAGGAAGAGTTTTTGTAGAGAACTTTTAAGTTCTTCATCAATCTCAAGACTCTGAATTTTCTTTTTCATTTTACACTTATTAGCGTAGTGTCCTAGTTTTTTACATTTCCAGCATGTTGGAATTCTTTTTTCTTTTTTATCTTCTTTATAATTTTGTTTATTTTTTCCCTTTGTTTTACTCTTATAAGATTGATCATAATCTCTTTGTTTCTTTTTTCTATTTTTATATCTTTTATTTCTAAATTCTTTAGAAGATTTAACTTCTTTTCCACCTATTGGCTTAATAGGTGTTACTCCCATTTGTTCACAAAAGTCTCCTAAGACTTGTTTACCTAAAAATTTTTCTTTTTGAATTTGTTTATGCAATTTAATTTCATTGCATAAGGCTATTCCTTCCGCAGTTATTTCTGCAACTAAATCTCCATATGTATAAATAGAATATGGAATAAATCCTTGATTTTTTTGTTTAATACGGTTTTTAACCCTTTCACAAAACATATTTGGTAGTCCTGATAAGAACTTTTCTTTCCAAAAATCAGCACTACTATCTTCTCTGGAAAAGATTTTAGAGAAGAATACATCCTTATACCATTTAAAATGGGATAATTTAGGGCATCTTAAGCTCATAAGCTGTTCTTGAGTTTTATCATAATGAAGTGTAGCAGTTCCTATAAAATGTTTTGCTATTGTAAATATTAGTGTATTAACACAATCCGTAAGTTGAACTTGATTTCCACTTTCTTCTGTTTTAGTGGTAATAGCATTATAAATATGATTTTTAGCTTCCATTGATAAATGAAAATCCCACCAACCTTTTAGTTGGCCTGTAAAACCCTGAATAATTGCTTCTGCAATAGATCTATCACTATTATTTTTAATTTTAGATGCTGTTGCAAACATAAGCATATAATGTAATTTTGTCTGAATTTGATATTCAGAATAACCATCAATATTCCATTCAACTATGGAAGTTCCATCAAATTGAACAGGATTATAATTATCCATTTCTTCAAATAGAAGATCTGCCGGTGTTGGCCTTTGATAATATGGTTTTCCTATAACATTATAGGATTCCTTTTTATTATATCCTATTTTATTAACTTCTAATTGATTGTCTTGTTCTTTTAAGAACATATCTTCAACATTTTTTATATCTTTATCAGAATCCTCAGATTCTGATTCTATGCCTTCCGTGAGTGGAGCAATTTGCTTCTCACCTATTTTAAGGCTTTCTAATTTTTTAACGATTTCTTGCATTAATTCAGAATTTTCTTCCTTATTTATTCTGAAGTCTATTTTTTCTGAAGGAAGTGGTTTAAATAAAACCTTTTCTTTACTGACTACTTTTATTTCTTCACTAGAAGAAGTAGTAGTGGGTTGAACATAAACCCCTTTATTAATATTTTGCTCAATTCTAATTAATTGTTTTCCTATAGATTGTAAATTTAAATTAGTATAATTATTCTGTTCAATAACAGATTCTATCTTACTATCTTTTCTATAGGGTGTAGCTATAACCTCTTCATCTCTTACCTTTATGATAAGATTTGATTCAGGAGGATGTATACTCCTAATGATTTTACCATTTTTCATCATATAATTTTCATAAGAAGAATTTATATTACAGACCGTAATAACGTCATCAAAATTTGGAAATTCTTTTTTATCTAAATAATAAAATTTCCCTATAAGGTCAAAGAAGTCTATTACTTCTCCTGTTTTTTCTAGATATTGTTTATATCTAGAATACCATTTATCTCTAGCTTTTTTATTTTTCATAAAAAACCATTTTCTTTTAATTTCATTTTCTTCTGAGAAAAATATTTCTCTAGCCTTTTCATAAAAAGGAAATTCATCATCTTGTATTGTAATAGTGTTAATACCATAAACACTTCTATCATCATATCCCATATCAGAAGGAGTAGGTGATCTTCTCGAAGATCCAGGCATTTCAACCTTATATTCAGGTTGGCTTACTCCGTCTGAAGTGGTTCTAATATTAACCTTTTCTCTTTCTAAATTAGATAGAGGGATAGAAGAAGTAGAATTTCTACTTGAAATTTTATCAATATCAGTTTTTAAACTGAGTCTAGTTATTCTATCTTTTGAAAATCTTATTTCTACATCACCATCTGGATATTCTATTATATCCTCAAGTCTTGAATTTTCAATTTTCTCGGGAGGATTTGCTTCCTCTAAAATCCATTTTTCAGGTAAATTAACCTGATTCCATTTAATAGTTTTAGGTATGACAGTATTGCTTTTAGCAATATCGGTTATAAATAGAGTAGTCGAATCACTACATGTTGGAATATTTTTAATATTCGCAAAAGTAGTATTCATTACTCTATAGTAAATTCTATAAATAAGAATTACATTTTCTGTTTTTCTCATTAATTTAAAACCTTCTGTTTTAAGGTCTATGCATAAAGAATGCAAAATGTTTGGATCTGTTAAAGATACAATAAAATTTGGAAAGCATGAAAAATATATCGGTCCATCACATAGAGTGGACTCAACTATTCCTAATAAAGAATCATGGAATTTAAGATGTCTTTTATCTCTAACTGCAACAATTGCTGAGGTATTTAAACCCAATCTGGTTGCTGGTTTTAAAGCAATTTGAACCATTCCAATATGTAAAAATTTATTTTTCTCTTTATGATATCTAATAAGATCATTAGAAAATAACTGAAACGATTTATACTCCTCTGATAAAGGAATTGGTTCTTCAACTGTTTTAACAATGACATCAGTTTTCCTATTAAAACTTCCTACATGCTTATAAATTTTTGAAGCCGAATATTCTGGCATTTTCCATTCATTCAAACTTTTATTAAAGTCCTCTTGAATTACAATCTCTTTATTTTTCTTTCTTTCAAGCATCTCAATATTATTGGAAGCATTTCTCCTACCTAAGGAAAGTGTCCTCGTTAATCTATTCATATTTTTATCCGATCACTGTCAACGAAAGATTTTACGCCAAAAACTCCAAAAACGCCTACACTCGGCTGACACGGAGCAAACACAGGCAACGCGACTTGGGGTTTCACGGACAAAATATAAAAAGTTTACAAGAACAAAATCAAGAGATAGAATAAATGATTCCAAAATAAACTTGCTTTAAGCAGATAAAATAGATGGTCGAACGACCTCGAATTCGATGCGCTCTTCATGAATAACCTCTAATTCAATAAAATATATCAATCGGTTGAAGTACGTACGAGAAGCATTGAGTTTTAAGTCAGTTATAGTGGTTTTCTTCTCGATTAAGCAAAAGAGACTTCAATCGAGGTGATGAGCTCAAATGCTTTTGAAATCAACGAGTAAGCTTCAATTTCATGTTCTAATATAAGAAATGAAGTAATCTAGCATGATAAAGGCTTGGAAAGCACGGTTTGAACTACCAAAATCGAAGAACGTAAGGTAATCGGTCAACCGAAGCTATCTTGAGCTTCCGGAGTCAACAGATGGTCGAACGACCTCGAATTCGATGCGCTCTTCATGTATAACCTCTAATTCAATACAATATATCAATCGGCTGAATTACGTACGAGAATCATTGAGTTTTAAGTCAGTTATAGTGGTTTTCTTCTCGATTAAACAAAAGAGACTTCAATCCCAGAGCTCAAATGCTTTTGAAATCAACGAGTAAGCTTCAATTTCATGTTCTAATATAAGAAATGAAGTAATCTAGCATGATAAAGGCTTGGAAAGCACGGTTTGAACTACCAAAATCGAAGAACGTAAGACAATCGGTCAACCGAAGCTATCTTGAGCTTCTGGAGTCAACAGATGGTCGAACGACCTCGAATTCAATGCGCTCTTCATGAATAACCTCTAATTCAATACAATATATCAATCGGTTGAAGTACGTGAGAAAATCATTGAGTTTTAAGTCAGTTATAGTGGTTTTCTTCTAGATTAAGCAACAGAGACTTCAATCGAGGTTATGAGCTCAAATGCTCTTGAATTCAACGAGTAAGCTTCAATTTCATGTTCTAATATAAGAAAAAAGTAATCTAGCATGATAAAGGCTTGGAAAGCACGGTTTGAACTACCAAAATCGAAGAACGTAAGACAATCGGTCAACCGAAGCTATCTTGAGCTTCCGGAGTCAACAGATGGTCGAACGACCTCGAATTCAATGCGCTCTTCATGAATAACCTCTAATTAAATACAATATATCAATCGGTTTAAGTACATACGAGAATCATTGAGTTTTAAGTCAGTTATAGTGGACTTCTTTCGATTAAGCAAAAGAGACTTCAATCGAGGTTATGAGCTCAAATGCATTTGAAATCAACGAGTAAGCTTCAATTTCATGTTCTAATATAAGAAATGAAGTAATCAAGCATGATAAAGGCTTGGAAAGCACGGTTTCAACTACCAAAATTGAAGAACGTAAGGTAACCGGTCAACCGAAGCTATCTTGAGCTTCCGGAGTCAACAGAGGGTCGAACGACCTATAATTCGATGCGCTCTTCATGAATAACCTCTAATTCCATACAATATATCAATCTTTTGAAGTACGTAATAGAATCATTGAGTTTTAAGTCAGTTATAGTGGTTTTCTTCTTGATTAAGCAAAAAGAGACCTCAATTGAGGTTATGAGATCAAATGCATTTGAAATCAATGAGTAAGCTTCAATTTCATGTTCTAATATAACAAATGAATTAATCTAGCATGATAAAGGCTTGGAAAGCACGGTTTGAACTACCAAAATCGAAGAACGTAAGGTAATCGGTCAACCGAAGCTATCGTGAGCTTCCGGAGTCAACCGATGGTCGAACGACATCGAATTCGCTGGATCTTACATGATAGTGGGGAATATTTTACAAGGTGGAAAATGGAGGAAACACACTAAAAATAAAACTAAAGTAGAGAAAGATTACAAGAGTGGAGCGGAAGACAAAATAAAGATAGGTGCTAAAATTGTCGATGATCCAAAATGAGAGCAGCAGCCTCCTTTTATAACCATCAGGGACGGACTTCAAGAGCGGATTCCAAAATAATCCGAAGAACAGGAACTTCAACAGTAACTCCACTTCTTCCAACTCCATGATTAGGAGACAAGAAATGACACCACCATTGTCCATCATTGGACTTTTCCTTTATAATTATTTCACGACAAATTTGACAATTGGTCATCAAAAGTAACTCCATTAGTAATTAATGGGAAGTGACGTCATTGCATACGTCTTTCAATCTTTAAGATGGATAGTTCCGGGTGGCTCATCCATGAAATCATCCGGGTCTTGGCTGTCTTGATCCATCGGATGGTAGTCTTCATCATCTGAAGAGCTGGATTCCAGAATGGCTTTAAGCCTGTCTTTGAGTTCCTTCTTTGAACTCCCTTGAAGAAGTTCTTTAAGAACATCAGAAATATCCTTTTTAGGACTTTCAACCTTAACAGTTGCTGGTTCAAGAGAAATAATCCCTTGAGCTGAGAAGATTGATTCATTAAAGAATTCAAATTTATCCCACCATTTAATCATAATCCTCCTTCCTAAATAAGGAATTGTGATGGAAATATCAAATTTCTTAATGCTTTTGGGAGCAACAGCAACATCCCATTTAGCAATCCAAGGTACTTGATATAAAACATAAGATTATGATTCCTCATTGAGGGATTTGCCTGAACAAAATCTTCATAAACACATCTAATTTTATGAGGAAGGATGATAGGAAATAATCCCCATTCAGAAAACCATTTAACAAACCAATATGGAAATTTAATTCCTTTTTCAATTTTGATTGCAAAGAACCAACTATGCTTTCTCTGTCTATTTTCATAACAGAAAGCTAAATCCCAAGCTTTGATATAATCAAAATAATTATAATAAACTCTATACTTATTAGGGATTTTTGAATCTTGAATGATTTCTTTACCTTTATAAAGGTCACCATCCCATTGTTCTGGGAGTAGAATTCTTTTAATATAAGCTTTAGAAAATGCAGCTTCATTTCCAGATCTCGTTGTATAATCAAATTGAACTGATCCGGAAGAAGATAAAATATTTTGATAATATGAAAAATCCTTAGGGAAAAAATAAGGACTAGTAAAACCCCTAAGGTAGAAGTTCATTAACTCCTCAGCAGAAAGTTTGGTATATTTTTCCTCAATAGGGGAAATTGAAATTGTGGAGATAGGAATATATGGATAAATATATTCCTTAGCAGAATTTGATTTTAATGCTACTTCATAAGCATCATCTCTCAATTTTTCATCTTCTGGAGTTGCCTTTAAGGCTTCATTTCTGAGAATTTTTTCATCCTTCTCAGTAATAGCAGACTTATAAGTCTGTCTTTGTCTGACAATTTCTTTTCCCTTATTCATTTTGACCCTGCAAAAATTCACGAGTTAAGAAGTCAGGCAATGAATTCTGGCTTCCATTAATAAACTCAATATCAAAATCGAATACAGATAATATAGCTTGCCATCTAGCAAAAATCTGTTTAGATGCAATGTTTTTAACATCTTTTATTAATATTTCCTTAGCAGATTTACAATCTACTCTAATAAGGAATTTTTTATTTAAAAGATCACTTTCAAATTTTTGAATGCATAAGACAATAGCTAAAACTTCTTTTTTTACAGTAGAGTAATTAACTCTTGGTCCTCTCCAAATTCCTGATGTGAATCTGACTAATTGTTCTTTATTATTAATTCTTTGTTTAAGAATTCCTCCATAACCTTTTTCGGAGGCATCTGTTTCAACAATTTTAAATGCATCTGGATTGGATAAAGCAAGACAAGGAATTTCTTTAATTCTTAATTTAATTTTTTGAACAGCAAGAGTATGTTCATTACTCCAAGCTGGTGGAGCTTTTCTTAGCCTATCAAATAAAGGCTTAGCATCTTGAGCTAATTCTTTATAAAATTCTGAAATATAATTTAGACTTCCTAAAAATCTTTGAAGCTGATTTTTATCTTTAATTTCATCTGGAAATTTATCAGCAAAGCTAATAGCTCTATCAACTGGAAATATAGTTCCATGTTTAATAACATGTCCTAGAAATTTTATTTCCGTTTGAAATAATTTAACTTTTTTAGCTGATACAACAAGACCAGCTTTTTTAACAACATTTATAAATGTATTTATATGTTTAAAATGTTGATCTATAGATTCTGAATATATTAGAACATCATCTATATAAACAATTATAAAAGCTGTATAAGCCTTAAAAATATCATTCATTATATTCTGAAATTCAGAAGGAGCATTTTTTAATCCGAAGGGCATAACATTCCATTCATAATGCCCAAAAGGGACTGTAAAGGCAGTTTTATACCTATCTTTTTCTTCTATCTGAATTTGCCAAAATCCAGATTTCATATCGAATTTAGACATAACTTTTGCAGAATAAAGTCTATTTAATAAATCCTTTTTATTAGGAATTGGATATCTAATCCACCTAAGAACCTTATTTAAAGGTTTGTAGTTAATAACTAATCGTGGAACTCCTCTTTCCAATTCAGCAGCATTTTCAACATAAAATGCAGGACAACTCCAAGGACTTTTTGAAGGTCTAATTAGCTTTTTAGCTAGTAATTCTTCTATTTCTTTTTTACAAATTTCTAAGTGCCTAGGTCCCATGGCAATAGGACGGGCCTTAGTTGGTATATGACTTTCTTTAAAGTCAGGCTCATATGGTAGAGAAACCATATGTTTCTTTCTTTCCCAAAAAGCATTTGGGATATCGGAACAAATTTCCTTTTCAATAATATTTTTAACATTATTTATTTTATTTTGTATTATAGGAGAAGATAATTTATCTTCTATAATTTTATAACTAATTTCCTGATTTAAGGAATTTAAAAACTTTTCTTTTCTTTTGATTTTATTATGTATAACATCAATCTCATGGCCTTTTGGCTGAGTAATAAATTTAAATTCTAATTCTCTTCCATTAATAATGGAGATAATTCCTTCTTCATTAATCCTTTTAATAGGATATAACATATGAAGAAAAGGATTTCCTAGAATAACATCATGAGATAAATTTTTAACCATTATAAATGGCATTTCAAGACAAACTCCTTTATTACAAATAGAAGTATTACTTAATTTGTAATTAACATGTAATTTTCTACCATCTGCGGCATTTAATATCTCTGTAGTTTTAGAGAAGTATCTTGAAGGAACAATTCCTTCATTGATGCAGTTTAAATCTGCACCTGAATCAACCATTGCTATAGCATTAAAGCAGTATTCTTTTTGAACTACTATTGTAGTTTTTATATGCCATTTATGTGTAATAACACGATCAATCATATTAATAAAAGTTAAAGAGTTTAGCTCTTCTTCCTTTTCACTTTCTTCCTCTGATGTATCTTTATCAGATTTGTCTATATTCTTTTGAATTTCTAAAATAGCTATTCTAGATTTTAAATCTTTAATTTCTCCTTTTAGGATATTAACTTCATGTTTTAATTCTGACACTGTTATTTCAGTATCTTTACTAGAACTAGCAGAGTTTTTAACTCTCTTCATAATTTCTTTTAAACTATAACTTTCAGGTTCTTTAAACCTTATCTCTTGTTTATTTTTACTTTTACAACTATCCAAATATTTTTGGAGCATGTTTCTCTTTTCTTCTGGATCTTTAATTTTTTCTATAAGATCTAAGATGAAATTTTCATCTTTGGTTAAAACACATAACCCATTTTCCTTACATAAGGCTTTGTAATAGTCACACTGACCATCACAATCACTTTGACTCTCGTTATCTGATATAACAGATTCAGTATCTTCATTTACAGATTTCTCTGTAATTATAGAGACCATAATGTCTTCCTTTTCAGAATCAGAACTATCAAGGAAGAGTTTTTGTAGAGAACTTTTAAGTTCTTCATCAATCTCAAGACTCTGAATTTTCTTTTTCATTTTACACTTATTAGCGTAGTGTCCTAGTTTTTTACATTTCCAGCATGTTGGAATTCTTTTTTCTTTTTTATCTTCTTTATAATTTTGTTTATTTTTTCCCTTTGTTTTACTCTTATAAGATTGATCATAATCTCTTTGTTTCTTTTTTCTATTTTTATATCTTTTATTTCTAAATTCTTTAGAAGATTTAACTTCTTTTCCACCTATTGGCTTAATAGGTGTTACTCCCATTTGTTCACAAAAGTCTCCTAAGACTTGTTTACCTAAAAATTTTTCTTTTTGAATTTGTTTATGCAATTTAATTTCATTGCATAAGGCTATTCCTTCCGCAGTTATTTCTGCAACTAAATCTCCATATGTATAAATAGAATATGGAATAAATCCTTGATTTTTTTGTTTAATACGGTTTTTAACCCTTTCACAAAACATATTTGGTAGTCCTGATAAGAACTTTTCTTTCCAAAAATCAGCACTACTATCTTCTCTGGAAAAGATTTTAGAGAAGAATACATCCTTATACCATTTAAAATGGGATAATTTAGGGCATCTTAAGCTCATAAGCTGTTCTTGAGTTTTATCATAATGAAGTGTAGCAGTTCCTATAAAATGTTTTGCTATTGTAAATATTAGTGTATTAACACAATCCGTAAGTTGAACTTGATTTCCACTTTCTTCTGTTTTAGTGGTAATAGCATTATAAATATGATTTTTAGCTTCCATTGATAAATGAAAATCCCACCAACCTTTTAGTTGGCCTGTAAAACCCTGAATAATTGCTTCTGCAATAGATCTATCACTATTATTTTTAATTTTAGATGCTGTTGCAAACATAAGCATATAATGTAATTTTGTCTGAATTTGATATTCAGAATAACCATCAATATTCCATTCAACTATGGAAGTTCCATCAAATTGAACAGGATTATAATTATCCATTTCTTCAAATAGAAGATCTGCCGGTGTTGGCCTTTGATAATATGGTTTTCCTATAACATTATAGGATTCCTTTTTATTATATCCTATTTTATTAACTTCTAATTGATTGTCTTGTTCTTTTAAGAACATATCTTCAACATTTTTTATATCTTTATCAGAATCCTCAGATTCTGATTCTATGCCTTCCGTGAGTGGAGCAATTTGCTTCTCACCTATTTTAAGGCTTTCTAATTTTTTAACGATTTCTTGCATTAATTCAGAATTTTCTTCCTTATTTATTCTGAAGTCTATTTTTTCTGAAGGAAGTGGTTTAAATAAAACCTTTTCTTTACTGACTACTTTTATTTCTTCACTAGAAGAAGTAGTAGTGGGTTGAACATAAACCCCTTTATTAATATTTTGCTCAATTCTAATTAATTGTTTTCCTATAGATTGTAAATTTAAATTAGTATAATTATTCTGTTCAATAACAGATTCTATCTTACTATCTTTTCTATAGGGTGTAGCTATAACCTCTTCATCTCTTACCTTTATGATAAGATTTGATTCAGGAGGATGTATACTCCTAATGATTTTACCATTTTTCATCATATAATTTTCATAAGAAGAATTTATATTACAGACCGTAATAACGTCATCAAAATTTGGAAATTCTTTTTTATCTAAATAATAAAATTTCCCTATAAGGTCAAAGAAGTCTATTACTTCTCCTGTTTTTTCTAGATATTGTTTATATCTAGAATACCATTTATCTCTAGCTTTTTTATTTTTCATAAAAAACCATTTTCTTTTAATTTCATTTTCTTCTGAGAAAAATATTTCTCTAGCCTTTTCATAAAAAGGAAATTCATCATCTTGTATTGTAATAGTGTTAATACCATAAACACTTCTATCATCATATCCCATATCAGAAGGAGTAGGTGATCTTCTCGAAGATCCAGGCATTTCAACCTTATATTCAGGTTGGCTTACTCCGTCTGAAGTGGTTCTAATATTAACCTTTTCTCTTTCTAAATTAGATAGAGGGATAGAAGAAGTAGAATTTCTACTTGAAATTTTATCAATATCAGTTTTTAAACTGAGTCTAGTTATTCTATCTTTTGAAAATCTTATTTCTACATCACCATCTGGATATTCTATTATATCCTCAAGTCTTGAATTTTCAATTTTCTCGGGAGGATTTGCTTCCTCTAAAATCCATTTTTCAGGTAAATTAACCTGATTCCATTTAATAGTTTTAGGTATGACAGTATTGCTTTTAGCAATATCGGTTATAAATAGAGTAGTCGAATCACTACATGTTGGAATATTTTTAATATTCGCAAAAGTAGTATTCATTACTCTATAGTAAATTCTATAAATAAGAATTACATTTTCTGTTTTTCTCATTAATTTAAAACCTTCTGTTTTAAGGTCTATGCATAAAGAATGCAAAATGTTTGGATCTGTTAAAGATACAATAAAATTTGGAAAGCATGAAAAATATATCGGTCCATCACATAGAGTGGACTCAACTATTCCTAATAAAGAATCATGGAATTTAAGATGTCTTTTATCTCTAACTGCAACAATTGCTGAGGTATTTAAACCCAATCTGGTTGCTGGTTTTAAAGCAATTTGAACCATTCCAATATGTAAAAATTTATTTTTCTCTTTATGATATCTAATAAGATCATTAGAAAATAACTGAAACGATTTATACTCCTCTGATAAAGGAATTGGTTCTTCAACTGTTTTAACAATGACATCAGTTTTCCTATTAAAACTTCCTACATGCTTATAAATTTTTGAAGCCGAATATTCTGGCATTTTCCATTCATTCAAACTTTTATTAAAGTCCTCTTGAATTACAATCTCTTTATTTTTCTTTCTTTCAAGCATCTCAATATTATTGGAAGCATTTCTCCTACCTAAGGAAAGTGTCCTCGTTAATCTATTCATATTTTTATCCGATCACTGTCAACGAAAGATTTTACGCCAAAAACTCCAAAAACGCCTACACTCGGCTGACACGGAGCAAACACAGGCAACGCGACTTGGGGTTTCACGGACAAAATATAAAAAGTTTACAAGAACAAAATCAAGAGATAGAATAAATGATTCCAAAATAAACTTGCTTTAAGCAGATAAAATAGATGCTCGTTTATAAAATATTTTTAAGCTTCTTTGAGCTTTAAGTAATTGAACTTTATTAAATTTCTTATTAAAATCAGAAAGATCTTGATTTTTAAGTTCTTCTTCGTAATATTTTATAGTATCTCGAATATATTCGATGTTTAAATAAATACTCTTCTTATATGAAGCTTTGGGTATGATAAATGATAAAGGAGGATCATAAACAACAATATCTTCAATATCGATTGGCCTAAGATAAGGATTCATAAATAAAATTAATTACCTCAGATCTTTAAGATCTGGATGGAAACACCAGTCTGCACAACGAACCCCGAACTGGAATCCTCTCAATACAGTTGTATAACAACGAACTTGAAATATGTATAAAACTTGGAGCTTGAGACAACAATAACTTCTTTATTATATAGTACTGTTCACACACTATTCCTCACCATAAAATGGCTCGGATACCACTTCTACAGTGGATCTTACATGATAGTGGGGAATATTTTACAAGGTGGAAAATGGAGGAAACACACTAAAAATAAAACTAAAGTAGAGAAAGATTACAAGAGTGGAGCGGAAGACAAAATAAAGATAGGTGCTAAAATTGTCGATGATCCAAAATGAGAGCAGCAGCCTCCTTTTATAACCATCAGGGACGGACTTCAAGAGCGGATTCCAAAATAATCCGAAGAACAGGAACTTCAACAGTAACTCCACTTCTTCCAACTCCATGATTAGGAGACAAGAAATGACACCACCATTGTCCATCATTGGACTTTTCCTTTATAATTACTTCACGACAAATTTGACAATTGGTCATCAAAAGTAACTCCATTAGTAATTAATGGGAAGTGACGTCATTGCATACGTCTTTCAATCTTTAAGATGGATAGTTCCGGGTGGCTCATCCATGAAATCATCCGGGTCTTGGCTGTCTTGATCCATCGGATGGTAGTCTTCATCATCTGAAGAGCTGGATTCCAGAATGGCTTTAAGCCTGTCTTTGAGTTCCTTCTTTGAACTCCCTTGAAGAAGTTCTTTAAGAACATCAGAAATATCCTTTTTAGGACTTTCAACCTTAACAGTTGCTGGTTCAAGAGAAATAATCCCTTGAGCTGAGAAGATTGATTCATTAAAGAATTCAAATTTATCCCACCATTTAATCATAATCCTCCTTCCTAAATAAGGAATTGTGATGGAAATATCAAATTTCTTAATGCTTTTGGGAGCAACAGCAACATCCCATTTAGCAATCCAAGGTACTTGATATAAAGCACAAAACATAAGATTATGATTCCTCATTGAGGGATTTGCCTGAACAAAATCTTCATAAACACATCTAATTTTATGAGGAAGGATGATAGGAAATAATCCCCATTCAGAAAACCATTTAACAAACCAATATGGAAATTTAATTCCTTTTTCAATTTTGATTGCAAAGAACCAACTATGCTTTCTCTGTCTATTTTCATAACAGAAAGCTAAATCCCAAGCTTTGATATAATCAAAATAATTATAATAAACTCTATACTTATTAGGGATTTTTGAATCTTGAATGATTTCTTTACCTTTATAAAGGTCACCATCCCATTGTTCTGGGAGTAGAATTCTTTTAATATAAGCTTTAGAAAATGCAGCTTCATTTCCAGATCTCGTTGTATAATCAAATTGAACTGATCCGGAAGAAGATAAAATATTTTGATAATATGAAAAATCCTTAGGGAAAAAATAAGGACTAGTAAAACCCCTAAGGTAGAAGTTCATTAACTCCTCAGCAGAAAGTTTGGTATATTTTTCCTCAATAGGGGAAATTGAAATTGTGGAGATAGGAATATATGGATAAATATATTCCTTAGCAGAATTTGATTTTAATGCTACTTCATAAGCATCATCTCTCAATTTTTCATCTTCTGGAGTTGCCTTTAAGGCTTCATTTCTGAGAATTTTTTCATCCTTCTCAGTAATAGCAGACTTATAAGTCTGTCTTTGTCTGACAATTTCTTTTCCCTTATTCATTTTGACCCTGCAAAAATTCACGAGTTAAGAAGTCAGGCAATGAATTCTGGCTTCCATTAATAAACTCAATATCAAAATCGAATACAGATAATATAGCTTGCCATCTAGCAAAAATCTGTTTAGATGCAATGTTTTTAACATCTTTTATTAATATTTCCTTAGCAGATTTACAATCTACTCTAATAAGGAATTTTTTATTTAAAAGATCACTTTCAAATTTTTGAATGCATAAGACAATAGCTAAAACTTCTTTTTTTACAGTAGAGTAATTAACTCTTGGTCCTCTCCAAATTCCTGATGTGAATCTGACTAATTGTTCTTTATTATTAATTCTTTGTTTAAGAATTCCTCCATAACCTTTTTCGGAGGCATCTGTTTCAACAATTTTAAATGCATCTGGATTGGATAAAGCAAGACAAGGAATTTCTTTAATTCTTAATTTAATTTTTTGAACAGCAAGAGTATGTTCATTACTCCAAGCTGGTGGAGCTTTTCTTAGCCTATCAAATAAAGGCTTAGCATCTTGAGCTAATTCTTTATAAAATTCTGAAATATAATTTAGACTTCCTAAAAATCTTTGAAGCTGATTTTTATCTTTAATTTCATCTGGAAATTTATCAGCAAAGCTAATAGCTCTATCAACTGGAAATATAGTTCCATGTTTAATAACATGTCCTAGAAATTTTATTTCCGTTTGAAATAATTTAACTTTTTTAGCTGATACAACAAGACCAGCTTTTTTAACAACATTTATAAATGTATTTATATGTTTAAAATGTTGATCTATAGATTCTGAATATATTAGAACATCATCTATATAAACAATTATAAAAGCTGTATAAGCCTTAAAAATATCATTCATTATATTCTGAAATTCAGAAGGAGCATTTTTTAATCCGAAGGGCATAACATTCCATTCATAATGCCCAAAAGGGACTGTAAAGGCAGTTTTATACCTATCTTTTTCTTCTATCTGAATTTGCCAAAATCCAGATTTCATATCGAATTTAGACATAACTTTTGCAGAATAAAGTCTATTTAATAAATCCTTTTTATTAGGAATTGGATATCTAATCCACCTAAGAACCTTATTTAAAGGTTTGTAGTTAATAACTAATCGTGGAACTCCTCTTTCCAATTCAGCAGCATTTTCAACATAAAATGCAGGACAACTCCAAGGACTTTTTGAAGGTCTAATTAGCTTTTTAGCTAGTAATTCTTCTATTTCTTTTTTACAAATTTCTAAGTGCCTAGGTCCCATGGCAATAGGACGGGCCTTAGTTGGTATATGACTTTCTTTAAAGTCAGGCTCATATGGTAGAGAAACCATATGTTTCTTTCTTTCCCAAAAAGCATTTGGGATATCGGAACAAATTTCCTTTTCAATAATATTTTTAACATTATTTATTTTATTTTGTATTATAGGAGAAGATAATTTATCTTCTATAATTTTATAACTAATTTCCTGATTTAAGGAATTTAAAAACTTTTCTTTTCTTTTGATTTTATTATGTATAACATCAATCTCATGGCCTTTTGGCTGAGTAATAAATTTAAATTCTAATTCTCTTCCATTAATAATGGAGATAATTCCTTCTTCATTAATCCTTTTAATAGGATATAACATATGAAGAAAAGGATTTCCTAGAATAACATCATGAGATAAATTTTTAACCATTATAAATGGCATTTCAAGACAAACTCCTTTATTACAAATAGAAGTATTACTTAATTTGTAATTAACATGTAATTTTCTACCATCTGCGGCATTTAATATCTCTGTAGTTTTAGAGAAGTATCTTGAAGGAACAATTCCTTCATTGATGCAGTTTAAATCTGCACCTGAATCAACCATTGCTATAGCATTAAAGCAGTATTCTTTTTGAACTACTATTGTAGTTTTTATATGCCATTTATGTGTAATAACACGATCAATCATATTAATAAAAGTTAAAGAGTTTAGCTCTTCTTCCTTTTCACTTTCTTCCTCTGATGTATCTTTATCAGATTTGTCTATATTCTTTTGAATTTCTAAAATAGCTATTCTAGATTTTAAATCTTTAATTTCTCCTTTTAGGATATTAACTTCATGTTTTAATTCTGACACTGTTATTTCAGTATCTTTACTAGAACTAGCAGAGTTTTTAACTCTCTTCATAATTTCTTTTAAACTATAACTTTCAGGTTCTTTAAACCTTATCTCTTGTTTATTTTTACTTTTACAACTATCCAAATATTTTTGGAGCATGTTTCTCTTTTCTTCTGGATCTTTAATTTTTTCTATAAGATCTAAGATGAAATTTTCATCTTTGGTTAAAACACATAACCCATTTTCCTTACATAAGGCTTTGTAATAGTCACACTGACCATCACAATCACTTTGACTCTCGTTATCTGATATAACAGATTCAGTATCTTCATTTACAGATTTCTCTGTAATTATAGAGACCATAATGTCTTCCTTTTCAGAATCAGAACTATCAAGGAAGAGTTTTTGTAGAGAACTTTTAAGTTCTTCATCAATCTCAAGACTCTGAATTTTCTTTTTCATTTTACACTTATTAGCGTAGTGTCCTAGTTTTTTACATTTCCAGCATGTTGGAATTCTTTTTTCTTTTTTATCTTCTTTATAATTTTGTTTATTTTTTCCCTTTGTTTTACTCTTATAAGATTGATCATAATCTCTTTGTTTCTTTTTTCTATTTTTATATCTTTTATTTCTAAATTCTTTAGAAGATTTAACTTCTTTTCCACCTATTGGCTTAATAGGTGTTACTCCCATTTGTTCACAAAAGTCTCCTAAGACTTGTTTACCTAAAAATTTTTCTTTTTGAATTTGTTTATGCAATTTAATTTCATTGCATAAGGCTATTCCTTCCGCAGTTATTTCTGCAACTAAATCTCCATATGTATAAATAGAATATGGAATAAATCCTTGATTTTTTTGTTTAATACGGTTTTTAACCCTTTCACAAAACATATTTGGTAGTCCTGATAAGAACTTTTCTTTCCAAAAATCAGCACTACTATCTTCTCTGGAAAAGATTTTAGAGAAGAATACATCCTTATACCATTTAAAATGGGATAATTTAGGGCATCTTAAGCTCATAAGCTGTTCTTGAGTTTTATCATAATGAAGTGTAGCAGTTCCTATAAAATGTTTTGCTATTGTAAATATTAGTGTATTAACACAATCCGTAAGTTGAACTTGATTTCCACTTTCTTCTGTTTTAGTGGTAATAGCATTATAAATATGATTTTTAGCTTCCATTGATAAATGAAAATCCCACCAACCTTTTAGTTGGCCTGTAAAACCCTGAATAATTGCTTCTGCAATAGATCTATCACTATTATTTTTAATTTTAGATGCTGTTGCAAACATAAGCATATAATGTAATTTTGTCTGAATTTGATATTCAGAATAACCATCAATATTCCATTCAACTATGGAAGTTCCATCAAATTGAACAGGATTATAATTATCCATTTCTTCAAATAGAAGATCTGCCGGTGTTGGCCTTTGATAATATGGTTTTCCTATAACATTATAGGATTCCTTTTTATTATATCCTATTTTATTAACTTCTAATTGATTGTCTTGTTCTTTTAAGAACATATCTTCAACATTTTTTATATCTTTATCAGAATCCTCAGATTCTGATTCTATGCCTTCCGTGAGTGGAGCAATTTGCTTCTCACCTATTTTAAGGCTTTCTAATTTTTTAACGATTTCTTGCATTAATTCAGAATTTTCTTCCTTATTTATTCTGAAGTCTATTTTTTCTGAAGGAAGTGGTTTAAATAAAACCTTTTCTTTACTGACTACTTTTATTTCTTCACTAGAAGAAGTAGTAGTGGGTTGAACATAAACCCCTTTATTAATATTTTGCTCAATTCTAATTAATTGTTTTCCTATAGATTGTAAATTTAAATTAGTATAATTATTCTGTTCAATAACAGATTCTATCTTACTATCTTTTCTATAGGGTGTAGCTATAACCTCTTCATCTCTTACCTTTATGATAAGATTTGATTCAGGAGGATGTATACTCCTAATGATTTTACCATTTTTCATCATATAATTTTCATAAGAAGAATTTATATTACAGACCGTAATAACGTCATCAAAATTTGGAAATTCTTCTTTATCTAAATAATAAAATTTCCCTATAAGGTCAAAGAAGTCTATTACTTCTCCTGTTTTTTCTAGATATTGTTTATATCTAGAATACCATTTATCTCTAGCTTTTTTATTTTTCATAAAAAACCATTTTCTTTTAATTTCATTTTCTTCTGAGAAAAATATTTCTCTAGCCTTTTCATAAAAAGGAAATTCATCATCTTGTATTGTAATAGTGTTAATACCATAAACACTTCTATCATCATATCCCATATCAGAAGGAGTAGGTGATCTTCTCGAAGATCCAGGCATTTCAACCTTATATTCAGGTTGGCTTACTCCGTCTGAAGTGGTTCTAATATTAACCTTTTCTCTTTCTAAATTAGATAGAGGGATAGAAGAAGTAGAATTTCTACTTGAAATTTTATCAATATCAGTTTTTAAACTGAGTCTAGTTATTCTATCTTTTGAAAATCTTATTTCTACATCACCATCTGGATATTCTATTATATCCTCAAGTCTTGAATTTTCAATTTTCTCGGGAGGATTTGCTTCCTCTAAAATCCATTTTTCAGGTAAATTAACCTGATTCCATTTAATAGTTTTAGGTATGACAGTATTGCTTTTAGCAATATCGGTTATAAATAGAGTAGTCGAATCACTACATGTTGGAATATTTTTAATATTCGCAAAAGTAGTATTCATTACTCTATAGTAAATTCTATAAATAAGAATTACATTTTCTGTTTTTCTCATTAATTTAAAACCTTCTGTTTTAAGGTCTATGCATAAAGAATGCAAAATGTTTGGATCTGTTAAAGATACAATAAAATTTGGAAAGCATGAAAAATATATCGGTCCATCACATAGAGTGGACTCAACTATTCCTAATAAAGAATCATGGAATTTAAGATGTCTTTTATCTCTAACTGCAACAATTGCTGAGGTATTTAAACCCAATCTGGTTGCTGGTTTTAAAGCAATTTGAACCATTCCAATATGTAAAAATTTATTTTTCTCTTTATGATATCTAATAAGATCATTAGAAAATAACTGAAACGATTTATACTCCTCTGATAAAGGAATTGGTTCTTCAACTGTTTTAACAATGACATCAGTTTTCCTATTAAAACTTCCTACATGCTTATAAATTTTTGAAGCCGAATATTCTGGCATTTTCCATTCATTCAAACTTTTATTAAAGTCCTCTTGAATTACAATCTCTTTATTTTTCTTTCTTTCAAGCATCTCAATATTATTGGAAGCATTTCTCCTACCTAAGGAAAGTGTCCTCGTTAATCTATTCATATTTTTATCCGATCACTGTCAACGAAAGATTTTACGCCAAAAACTCCAAAAACGCCTACACTCGGCTGACACGGAGCAAACACAGGCAACGCGACTTGGGGTTTCACGGACAAAATATAAAAAGTTTACAAGAACAAAATCAAGAGATAGAATAAATGATTCCAAAATAAACTTGCTTTAAGCAGATAAAATAGATGCTCGTTTATAAAATATTTTTAAGCTTCTTTGAGCTTTAAGTAATTGAACTTTATTAAATTTCTTATTAAAATCAGAAAGATCTTGATTTTTAAGTTCTTCTTCGTAATATTTTATAGTATCTCGAATATATTCGATGTTTAAATAAATACTCTTCTTATATGAAGCTTTGGGTATGATAAATGATAAAGGAGGATCATAAACAACAATATCTTCAATATCGATTGGCCTAAGATAAGGATTCATAAATAAAATTAATTACCTCAGATCTTTAAGATCTGGATGGAAACACCAGTCTGCACAACGAACCCCGAACTGGAATCCTCTCAATACAGTTGTATAACAACGAACTTGAAATATGTATAAAACTTGGAGCTTGAGACAACAATAACTTCTTTATTATATAGTACTGTTCACACACTATTCCTCACCATAAAATGGCTCGGATACATGATAGTGGGGAATACCCTCTTCATGAATACCCTCTAATTCAATACAATATATCAATCAGTTGAAGTACGTACGAGAATCATTGAGTTTTAAGTCAGTTATTGTGGTTTTCTTCTCGATTAAGCAAAAGAGACTTCAATCGAGGTTATGAGCTCAAATGCATTTGAAATCAACGAGTAAGCTTCAATTTCATGTTCTAATATAAGAAATGAAGTAATCTAGCATGATAAAGGCTTGGAAAGCACGGTTTGAACTACCAAAATCGAAGAACGTAAGGTAATCGGTCAACCGAAGCTATCTTGAGCTTCCGGAGTCAACAGATGGTCGAACGACCTCGAATTCGGCCTCCAAGCCAATAGGTCGGGGGTTCGAGACACACTAAGGGGGGAAATGGGGAACCATTATTGATCCTCTTTAAACAAAAAAAAAAAAAAAAAAAAAAAAAAAAAAAAAAAAAAAAAAAAAAACCTCGATTGAAGTCACTTTTGCTTAATCGAGAAGAAATCCACTATAACTGACTTAAAACTCAATGATTCTCGTACGTACTTCAACCGATTGATATATTGTATTGAATTAGAGGTTATTCATGAAGAGCGCATCGAATTCGAGGTCGTTCGACCATCTGTTGACTCCAGAAGCTCTAGATAGCTTCGGTTGACCGATTACCTTACGTTCTTCGATTTTGGTAGTTAAAACCGTGCTTTCCAAGCCTTTATCATGCTAGATTACTTCATTTCTTATATTAGAACATGAAATTGAAGCTTACTCGTTGATTTCAAAAGCATTTGAGCGCATAACCTCGATTGAAGTCCCTTTTGCTTAATCGAGAAGAAAACCACTATAACTGACTTAAAACTCAATGATTCTCGTACGTACTTCAACTGATTGATATATTGTATTGAATTAGAGGTTATTCATGAAGAGCGCATCGAATTCGAGGTCGTTCGACCATCTGTTGACTCCGGATGCTCAAGATAGCTTCGGTTGACCAATTACCTTACGTTCTTCGATTTTGGTAGTTCAAACCGTGCTTTCCAAGCCTTTATCATGCTAGATTACTTCATTTCTTTTATTAGAACATGAAATTGAAGCTTACTCGTTGATTTCAAAAGCATTTGAGCTCATAACCTCGATTGAAGTCTCTTTTGCTTAATCGAGAAGAAAACCACTATAACTGATTTAAAACTCAATGATTCTCGTACATACTTCAACCGATTGATATATTGTATTGAATTAGGGGTTATTCAGGAAGAGCGCATCGAATTCGAGGTCGTTCGACCATCTGTTGACTCCGGCAGCTCAAGATAGCTTCGGTTGACCGATTACCTTACGTTCTTCGATTTTGGTAGTTGAACCCGTGCTTTCCAAGCCTTTATCGTACTAGATTACTTCATTTCTTATATTAGAACATGAAATTGAAGCTTACTCGTTGATTTCAAAAGCATTTGAGCTCATAACCTCGATTGAAGTCTCTTCAACGGAGCGCAGTCTAGTGGTAAGACGCTCCGCCTCCAAGCCAATAGGTCGGGGGTTCGAGACACACTAAGGGGGGAAATGGGGAACCATTATTGATCCTCTTTAAACAAAAAAAAAAAAAAAAAAAAAAAAAAAAAAAAAAAAAAAAAAAAAAAACCTCGATTGAAGTCACTTTTGCTTAATCGAGAAGAAATCCACTATAACTAACTTAAAACTCAATGATTCTCGTATGTACTTCAACCGATTGATATATTGTATTGAATTAGAGGTTATTCATGAAGAGCGCATCGAATTTGAGGTCGTTCGACCATCTGTTGACTCCGAAAGCTCAAGATAGCTTCGGTTGACCGATTACCTTACGTTCTTCGATTTTGGTAGTTCAAACCGTGCTTTCCAAGACTTTATCATGCTAGATTACTTCATTTCTTATATTAGAACATGAAATTGAAGCTTACTCGTTGATTTCAAAAGCATTTGAGCTCATAACCTCGATTGAAGTCTCTTTTGCTTAATCGAGAAGAAATCCACTATAACTGACTTAAAACTCAATGATTCTCGTACGTACTTCAACCGATTGATATATTGTATTGAATTAGAGGTTATTCATGAAGAGCGCATCGAATTCGAGGTCGTTCGACCATCTGTTGACTCCGGAAGCTCAAGATAGCTTCGGTTGACCGATTACCTTACGTTCTTCAATTTTGGTAGTTCAAACCGTGCTTTCCAAGCCTTTATCATGCTAGATTACTTCATTTCTTAAATTAGAACATGAAATTGAAGCTTACTCGTTGATTTCAAAAGTATTTGAGCTCATAACCTCGATTGAAGTCTCTTTTGCTTAATCGAGAAGAAATCCACTATAACTGACTTAAAACTCTATGATTCTCGTACGTACTTCAACCGATTGATATATTGTATTGAATTAGAGGTTATTCATGAAGAGCGCATCGAATTCGAGGTCGCTCGACCATCTGTTGACTCCGGAAGCTCAAGATAGCTTCGGTTGACCGATTACCTTACGTTCTTCGATTTTGGTAGTTCAAACCGTGCTTTCCAAGCCTTTATCATGCTAGATTATTTCTTTTCTTATATTAGAACATGAAATTGAAGCTTACTCGTTGATTTCAAAAGCATTTGAGCTCATAACCTCGATTGAAGTCTCTTTTGGTTAATCGAGAAGAAATCCACTATAACTGACTTAAAACTCAATGATTCTCGTACGTACTTCAACCGTTTGATATATTGTATTGAATTATAGGTTATTCATGAAGAGCGCATCGAATTCGAGGTCGTTCGACCATCTGTTGACTCCGGAAGCTCAAGATAGCTTCGGTTGACCGATTACCTTACGTTCTTCGATTTTGGTAGTTCAAACCGTGCTTTCCAAGCCTTTATCATGCTAGATTACTTCATTTCTTATATTAGAACATGAAATTGAAGCTTACTCGTTGATTTCAAAAGCATTTGAGCTCATAACCTCGATTGAAGTCTCTTTTGCTTAATTGAGAAGAAAACCACTATAACTGATTTAAAACTCAATGATTCTCGTACATACTTCAACCGATTGATATATTGTATTGAATTAGAGGTTATTCAGGAAGAGCGCATCGAATTCGAGGTCGTTTGACCATCTGTTGACTCCGGAAGCTCAAGATAGCTTCGGTTGACCGATTACCTTACGTTCTTCGATTTTGGTAGTTCAACCCGTGCTTTCCAAGCCTTTATCATGCTAGATTACTTCATTTCTTATATTAGAACATGAAATTGAAGCTTACTCGTTGATTTCAAAAGCATTTGAGCACATAACCTCGATTGAAGTCTCGTCAACGGAGCGCAGTCTAGTGGTAAGACGCTCTGCCTCCAAGCCAATAGGTCGGGGTTCGAGACACACTAAGGGGGGAAATGGGGAATCATTATTGATCCTCTTTTAAAAAAAAAAAAAAAAAAAAAAAACCTCGATTGAAGTCTCTTTTGCTTAATCGAGAAGAAATCCACTATAACTGACTTAAAACTCAATGATTCTCGTACGTACTTCAACCGATTGATATATTGTATTGAATTAGAGGTTATTCATGAAGAGCGCATCGAATTCGAGGTCGTTCGACCATCTGTTGACTCCAGAAGCTCTAGATAGCTTCGGTTGACCGATTACCTTACGTTCTTCGATTTTGGTAGTTAAAACCGTGCTTTCCAAGCCTTTATCATGCTAGATTACTTCATTTCTTATATTAGAACATGAAATTGAAGCTTACTCGTTGATTTCAAAAGCATTTGAGCGCATAACCTCGATTGAAGTCCCTTTTGCTTAATCGAGAAGAAAACCACTATAACTGACTTAAAACTCAATGATTCTCGTACGTACTTCAACTGATTGATATATTGTATTGAATTAGAGGTTATTCATGAAGAGCGCATCGAATTCGAGGTCGTTCGACCATCTGTTGACTCCGGATGCTCAAGATAGCTTCGGTTGACCAATTACCTTACGTTCTTCGATTTTGGTAGTTCAAACCGTGCTTTCCAAGCCTTTATCATGCTAGATTACTTCATTTCTTTTATTAGAACATGAAATTGAAGCTTACTCGTTGATTTCAAAAGCATTTGAGCTCATAAACCTCGATTGAAGTCTCTTTTGCTTAATCGAGAAGAAAACCACTATAACTGATTTAAAACTCAATGATTCTCGTACATACTTCAACCGATTGATATATTGTATTGAATTAGGGGTTATTCAGGAAGAGCGCATCGAATTCGAGGTCGTTCGACCATCTGTTGACTCCGGCAGCTCAAGATAGCTTCGGTTGACCGATTACCTTACGTTCTTCGATTTTGGTAGTTGAACCCGTGCTTTCCAAGCCTTTATCGTACTAGATTACTTCATTTCTTATATTAGAACATGAAATTGAAGCTTACTCGTTGATTTCAAAAGCATTTGAGCTCATAACCTCGATTGAAGTCTCTTCAACGGAGCGCAGTCTAGTGGTAAGACGCTCCGCCTCCAAGCCAATAGGTCGGGGGTTCGAGACACACTAAGGGGGGAAATGGGGAACCATTATTGATCCTCTTTAAACAAAAAAAAAAAAAAAAAAAAAAAAAAAAAAAAAAAAAAAAAAAAAAAAACCTCGATTGAAGTCACTTTTGCTTAATCGAGAAGAAATCCACTATAACTAACTTAAAACTCAATGATTCTCGTATGTACTTCAACCGATTGATATATTGTATTGAATTAGAGGTTATTCATGAAGAGCGCATCGAATTTGAGGTCGTTCGACCATCTGTTGACTCCGAAAGCTCAAGATAGCTTCGGTTGACCGATTACCTTACGTTCTTCGATTTTGGTAGTTCAAACCGTGCTTTCCAAGCCTTTATCATGCTAGATTACTTCATTTCTTATATTAGAACATGAAATTGAAGCTTACTCGTTGATTTCAAAAGCATTTGAGCTCATAACCTCGATTGAAGTCTCTTTTGCTTAATCGAGAAGAAATCCACTATAACTGACTTAAAACTCAATGATTCTCGTACGTACTTCAACCGATTGATATATTGTATTGAATTAGAGGTTATTCATGAAGAGCGCATCGAATTCGAGGTCGTTCGACCATCTGTTGACTCCGGAAGCTCAAGATAGCTTCGGTTGACCGATTACCTTACGTTCTTCAATTTTGGTAGTTCAAACCGTGCTTTCCAAGCCTTTATCATGCTAGATTACTTCATTTCTTAAATTAGAACATGAAATTGAAGCTTACTCGTTGATTTCAAAAGTATTTGAGCTCATAACCTCGATTGAAGTCTCTTTTGCTTAATCGAGAAGAAATCCACTATAACTGACTTAAAACTCTATGATTCTCGTACGTACTTCAACCGATTGATATATTGTATTGAATTAGAGGTTATTCATGAAGAGCGCATCGAATTCGAGGTCGCTCGACCATCTGTTGACTCCGGAAGCTCAAGATAGCTTCGGTTGACCGATTACCTTACGTTCTTCGATTTTGGTAGTTCAAACCGTGCTTTCCAAGCCTTTATCATGCTAGATTATTTCTTTTCTTATATTAGAACATGAAATTGAAGCTTACTCGTTGATTTCAAAAGCATTTGAGCTCATAACCTCGATTGAAGTCTCTTTTGGTTAATCGAGAAGAAATCCACTATAACTGACTTAAAACTCAATGATTCTCGTACGTACTTCAACCGTTTGATATATTGTATTGAATTATAGGTTATTCATGAAGAGCGCATCGAATTCGAGGTCGTTCGACCATCTGTTGACTCCGGAAGCTCAAGATAGCTTCGGTTGACCGATTACCTTACGTTCTTCGATTTTGGTAGTTCAAACCGTGCTTTCCAAGCCTTTATCATGCTAGATTACTTCATTTCTTATATTAGAACATGAAATTGAAGCTTACTCGTTGATTTCAAAAGCATTTGAGCTCATAACCTCGATTGAAGTCTCTTTTGCTTAATTGAGAAGAAAACCACTATAACTGATTTAAAACTCAATGATTCTCGTACATACTTCAACCGATTGATATATTGTATTGAATTAGAGGTTATTCAGGAAGAGCGCATCGAATTCGAGGTCGTTTGACCATCTGTTGACTCCGGAAGCTCAAGATAGCTTCGGTTGACCGATTACCTTACGTTCTTCGATTTTGGTAGTTCAACCCGTGCTTTCCAAGCCTTTATCATGCTAGATTACTTCATTTCTTATATTAGAACATGAAATTGAAGCTTACTCGTTGATTTCAAAAGCATTTGAGCACATAACCTCGATTGAAGTCTCGTCAACGGAGCGCAGTCTAGTGGTAAGACGCTCTGCCTCCAAGCCAATAGGTCGGGGGTTCGAGACACACTAAGGGGGGAAATGGGGAATCATTATTGATCCTCTTTTAAAAAAAAAAAAAAAAAAAAAAAACCTCGATTGAAGTCTCTTTTGCTTAATCGAGAAGAAATCCACTATAACTAACTTAAAACTCAATGATTCTCGTATGTACTTCAACCGATTGATATATTGTATTGAATTAGAGGTTATTCATGAAGAGCGCATCGAATTTGAGGTCGTTCGACCATCTGTTGACTCCGAAAGCTCAAGATAGCTTCGGTTGACCGATTACCTTACGTTCTTCGATTTTGGTAGTTCAAACCGTGCTTTCCAAGACTTTATCGTGCTAGATTACTTCATTTCTTATATTAGAACATGAAATTGAAGCTTACTCGTTGATTTTCAAAAGCATTTGAGCTCATAACCTCGATTGAAGTCTCTTTTGCTTAATCGAGAAGAAATCCACTATAACTGACTTAAAACTCAATGATTCTCGTACGTACTTCAACCGATTGATATATTGTATTGAATTAGAGGTTATTCATGATGAGCGCATCGAATTCGAGGTCGTTCGACCATCTGTTGACTCCGGAAGCTCGAGATAGCC
>JANAFA010000332.1:0-39798 GCA_024222315.1 Thymus quinquecostatus
TGACTGATAGAATTGGACAATATAAATACTATTACGTAATGATTTTGGAAACGATGCAATGTCCATCGACGGATGACGTGATAATGTTACTAGTAGTTAGTAAAATAATTTAATGCTATACACTAATCTATCTATAAAAGAAACGATTCTAATAGAGAAGTTGCAGGTATGACACTGCCATATTAATTTTATCTCTTCTTCGAAATTAAATTATATATATATATATATATTATATATAGGGAGTGGTTCTGGTGAAAACTAAATATTTTGTGCAAACTGCAAACCATGCATTTTTATGCATAGCATGATGCATTTTTATGCATAACATGTTGCATAAAAAAAAATTATTATTTAATGCATTTTTATTAATTAAAATAATAAAAAATTTTATGCAACATGTTATGCATAAAAATGCATCATGCTATGCATAAAAAATGCATGGTTTGCAGTTTGCACGAAATATTTAGTTTTCATATGATCCACTACCTATATATATATATATATATAACATTAGTTTTTATATGATATATCCTATATATATATATATATTTCTCTTTTCTTTATTTTTTAATGTTTATATGAAGTCATGTACTCCTCGTTTTGTTTAAATGTCCTATTACTATTTTTGTAATTATTTATTATTGTTTTTAAGTGTGACATTTCAAAATTTGATGATAAAATAGGTCAAAATTTACTATTTTATCTTCTATTATTTCTCGATAGGACAAGATTAATTTTTCAACCTCATATAATCATACGATCAATATTAACTTCATAAATCAGGAAGGACATGGTTTGACGAGGCAATTGAATCGCTTTTAAATTGTTAGATTCGAAAATGAAACCTGCAAATAAAAATGAAACGAAGAATGAAAGATTATCGTTGTGACATGGACTAGACCATTGCCTTAAAAAACACTTTCCGCAAACCCTAGGTGCCAAGTTTTGACGAACATAATCATTTTTAATGGTTAACACAACACTTATAATTACGTGTACTCGTAGAATTGAATTGGAGAAACGATTTTATGAGGAGAGAGAATTTTGGAAGAGAAAAGAACGAAAAAATTAGAATGGAAGGCTAATGGGCTGTCGTTTCCTCTTCTCTAGCTCGAAACCATAATCCTTTTAGGAAACGTGGAGCGGTGGACGGGTGGAGGAGTGGACTCATATAAAACGAAAATGTGGCTAATTAAGACCGCATCATAGACGATTGGAACTCGAAATCTTTAACCCTTAAATTTGTTGGAATATTTATTTTTTAACCAATATTTAATTTAATATATTTAATTAATTAATTAAAATAAATATGTGATTGTTAATCTTCTCCGAAAGGAGATTAACATGATATATTCATACTCTCGAAACCAATATGTGGTGATTGAGATATGAATGTTTAAAGTGCAGTGTTAGTGGAGTTAATTCATTATTAATGAATGTTTAAGTTGCCTCACATTGATTAAGTATCATTTATTAATCTTGTTTATGAGTGATTAATGAAGTGGACATAGTATCATGTGGGCTAAGTGGATAAAAGAGATAGGGCCCTCGCGCGCGCGCACGCGCGCCGCCGCCGGCTGGACTCGGGCCTCGTGGACTTGGATCTTGGCAATTGGTCTTTTGGGCTGTTCTTCGGCCTTAGCTACCTATCTTTTTGGACCAGAAAAACAAAGTGTATTGGGCTGATTTTAAAAGCCCAATCGAGTGGAGAAAGCCCAGTTCCAAGAGTGTCCAGATTCGTTGAACTTGATGGTTGTAACCACTAGTAACTTCCCCACTACTCAATAATGGGCGGGAGGTTACGTCGAAACTGCCACCGGCGCACTAATGAGTCAACGAAACTGCCAACGATCCTTCATGGCCGGATTAATTCCCCGTCGGTGACGAGCCTATAAATAGAAGAGTCACATGCATTTGTCGAACACCAGAAATTCGATCATCTCTCTGCATCTGCATTTCCTCATTTCTGCATATATATTTTCGAGCTCAGTCCTTACCTCTGTCCAACTCGTCGGAGTCCTAGGTCCTGCGGCGCTACTTGCCTTCGAGACGTAGCCGTTTTATCTTTAGGGACGATATGTCAGAAACCGAGAGCACTACCGGGGCGTATCTCGTCTTGCGGAAAGAGCTAGGACTTTCCTCGACTCGGCTTTTATTTAGTTCCTATTTCCTTTCGTCATATGCTTGTATTTTCTTTTTTCGGGTTTCTTGAATTATTTTACGCCAAGCAAGTCTTTTATAGTTTCAGATTTATATTTATTAAATCTCCAACAAAATTTAACTTCCTACCGTAAATCAACACACGCATATACCTTCTCCCTTCAATTGTCATACCATAATGGCAATTTACTCTCACAAATAAAATTAAAGAAATCAGTTATTTCTTCTTTCTTCCACGTACCTTCTTCTCCTAGCACATACATGCAACTCAACTTAACAACTTCACACTTAAATGAATTTTACTTGAACAAAAGTATATATCACAACTTGTGTAAGTTGTGTTCTCTTAGACTCGGACATAACTTTTCTTGCACAAAACAGACAACAAAAAATTAACTACATCTTTTTCTACATAAATAATAGAAAAAAGAAAAAAACACACACACACACAAACATTCAAATGAGCAAGGAACAAAATCATGTTGAGCATATGCATATATCTAGCATACTAGCACCTAACATTCTTCCCAGGATCAACTCTTAATTGGTTGCAGTAGTCTCTGTAGTACTGAACCCGAGCACTGACGGTGCTTGGGTTCGCCCCATCGCATTCTAGGGGCCCGTTTATAGCGCGGATTGTAGCCCCAAACCCTCGGCCAGAGGTTATGATATCATGACACTGATCCATCCAGAACCAGAGAGCAGTCTTGAACGAGACGACGCGATCCTTGGCCACGATCTCCGGGTGGTTCAGACCATCAAAGCCTATGCTCTTCCCTGCAGCTCCGTAGTTGAAGTTCCATGAAAGCTGCACTGGACCTCTCCCATAGTAACCCTTCCCTGCTTTGCAAGGATACTGCTTATTTTGCTTCTCACAATAGTCTGCTGCTTTTGATGCCCCATCTATTTCTTCTATGTGACACATATCTACAATTCAAAAATTAAAAAATTACAAAAAAATTAAAAAATAAAGTGATATGCCACTTAGAACATTGCATGGATTGCATAAATTTTATGTGAAAAAAAAAAAAAAAAAAAAAAAAAAAAAAAAAAAACTTACGTCCTGTCTCATGCGTGACGTGTGCGAAGAAAGCTGCGATTTCGCGCTTAATGACGCCGCCGGAGCTAGCGGTTCCGAAACGTGGGTAGGAGCGGGCGGCCTCGAGAAACGCTGCCCGAGTGTAGAAACCTCGGCCTGGGCAGCCTCCGCCGGCTTGATTAGCGATCCTATTGAAGAATGCATCGGTCACTGTGTCGGAGAGTTTGTTGCCATAGCCGTTGCCATTGCCGTTGCCTTTGCCATTCTTGAGGGAGGAATAGCATGGGCCGCTTTTGCAGCCAGTGCTGCAGTAGGCGTCGCCGGTGCCACAGTAGCCGTGCTGACTGCAACACTGGCTGGTTTTGCAGCCGCAGTTCTGAGCGGAGACTCGTGTGTCGAGTACTCCGATTATGAGAACTGCGGCTAGCAGGAGTGATTTTGCTGAGATGGAAGTAGCCATTTGAGGTCGAAGTTGGAGAGGTTAAGTAAAAGTGTTGTGGGTTAAGTTGGTGTAGGAGAAAAAGATAGGATAGTGATGTATTTATACTCAGATTCGATGGTAAAGGTAGTGAGAATTCCTTAGTTAAGAGAGATTATTTTGACCTAGTCAATCGGAGAGTGAGTCATAACCTAAATGTTATACTCCCGCCGTCCCACTCCACTTGGCTTCCTTTCGTAGTTGAGACGTCCTGTTTCAATTGACATGCTTTCTAGAATGGAAGGACATTACTTTTCAATGTGAACCTCTTACTTTTCACTTTTAACACTGCATATAAAATCTCGTACCAAAATGAAACAAGTTAAGTAAGGTGGGACGGAGGGAGTAGGACAATTTTTGTCTTTATGTTTTTACCGATAGTGTTTATTATTTACTATTCCTCATGTTATTCCATTCCCCATACGCGTATTCAATGTAGAAAAATGACATAATTAATTTAAAACATTATGGATTAATGTTCCAAATTTGCATTCTAATTAGGTCATTCTCTAATTAACAGTATTATTTGGAATCTTAAAATTAAGTACATACGTACGTTTTGTAAAATATAGATATCAAGTGAGTAGGAGATGGGATCCTCTGTCTCCAAATTGGTGTACCAATGGTGTACTCGATACAAAATTAGGAAGTTTTGAACTATCTCTATTAGTGGTCTTTTTGAATTTGGTTATTAGTGTAAGTCAAAACTTCCAAATTTTATACCGGGTATACCATTGGTACACCAATTTGAGGACAGAGGATCTCATCTCAGTGTAGAGTAGGTATTAAGGATAAATAATAAGTAATTTATATTTTCAGTTTAGTAATCGTGTTTATCCTTTGTTTGGATAGTTTGTTAAGATCCATATATTACGGATCTATTGTTGTAATATTGTACTATATATTTTGTTGCAATATAGATTCAAGCCAAGTGGTGAAATCGTATTTGTTCATTTGCTCTTTCACGTCAAATTAAATGAACCGAGCTACTAGCTAGTGAGCCACTGCACGATAGATTGTCTTGAAAGCTCGATAACGAACAAGAGTTGAGCTCGAGACCCGATAGGCTCGTGAATAAAATTAGGTACATAGAAACGAGGATCAAGAACAATTGGTCAATTGCTCCGGAATTAAAGATTACTATGTATTATATTCTCTTGTCGGCTAATATTGTTTTATTTTAATCGAGCTACTAAGCTTAATTAATTAAAGATTCTGGAGCATATATTACTCCTCTAACCGTTATCGTTACCAAATTATTAAAAACGCATAGTATGACGATTAATACGTTTAATCTTATAAATTTCATAGCTCTCTTAAAAAAAAAAAAACCTCATAGGCTTCATATAAGTTTAGTCCAATACGATTTATATCTAATTCGTATAGAGCACATCATAGTTCGTTTCAGCGTCAATTAGTTAACATCTAGAGACTATTAATAAAACATTAATATTGGATTGGTGGGTGATGCTTAGCACCTGAGTGATATCTTAGCGTTAATCGGATGGCGGGTCGCAGTATTGGCAAATCCACATACACCTCGCCCATGACTTTTTTCTGATTCCGTCAGTAGCGGGGTGCTAACTAATGCCGTAGCAAGAATTAAGACACTTATTATGAACGGAGAAAATACATCGTAATGTATGTACGAAGACTTGGTCTACAATGGAATCTCTTTGGATCTCGCTTCTTCAAATCAGATTGTGTTTCCTTTTCTATTTTCTTATTCAAATTAAGTTGAAATTTCGTAGTGAAGTCTTTGTCTGTAATCATTTGTTTTATCCATTCTACATACACCAACACAGACAGTATAAGGAGACATAAATTAATTTTAGGATAATATCAGACAGTGAAGGTATTTTTGTGCCGTTTGTTTTTCTTATATATTACTACTTCTTTCGTCCCACTTCATTAGTCATGTTGAATATTTATATATAAGGTATATAATATTCTAACAAGACTAATGAAGGGAGACGGGGTAGTAATATATTTTTCTCTCAAAGGTAGATAGGTATATCCATTTTGACATGCTAGCTTTTGTTACTTTTAGTTACCACGCCCGTTCCAAATCAATTTTCTTGTCTTATTCCAGCACGCGATAATAAGTGCAATGCTAAAAGTAAAAAATAAGGGTTTGCATTAAAAGTAAGGGTTAATTCTTTCCATTTATAAACCATAACAATTTATATATGTCAGACAGCCCAATTAGGAAAACATGACAAATTAAGTGGGACGACGGGAGTACAAACTAATTCCTCTGTCTCACTCTATTAGTCCATATAGCCTTTTTCGTTTGTCTCGTTTATTAATTCACTTTCCAAAAAAGAATTTAATTAACACAAAAAAAAACCACCGTTTAAAATCGAGGCAAAAAATAATATACCCATATTCAAGTTAAAAAGTCAAATTTAGATTTGGAACTTAAAAAACACAAAAAATAGTCATATTTTCTCATTTAGGACTAGAATACCCTCATCTTTTTACATTAATGACACAACTTCCTCCTCTTACACGTCTCTCCTCCTCCCCCTACTTTCTCTCTTTTCTCTAACTCCCTCTCTCTCTTCTCTCTTCTCTCTTCTCTCTCCTCCTTTTTCTGATACATTTTTTTCCTTTTTCTCTTTCTTTCTCTTCGTCACTTTCCCTTATTTTCTCTGACTTTATTTTCTTTCTGTGAAACACTCTCACTTTTTCTCTTTTACCAACTGACACACACACTCTCTCTCTCCCCTTTTTCTCCTTTTCGTTTTTTTTTTATTTTTTTAAATTTTTTTATAACACAGTACGGATTTATATTATAGTACGTTTTCTATAAGTTTCGTATTGGAGGTTGGTTATAAGATTTTGTAGTTTCGTACTGTATACAGGATTGATTAAAAAAAATTGTTTCTAGTAAGATTTAGTAAGTTTCGTAATGTGTTCCAAAGTGCATAAGAGCGAAGCAATAAAAAATTATCCACTTCTCTCTTTTTATTTCTTCTCTCCCCCTCCCTCCTCTTTTTGTTTTCGTCATTCCTCTTTTTAATAAAAGTCGGCGGCGGAGATTTAGTCGATGAGGACTGGCGTCTGGGCCAATGTGATACTTCACGTGGACGAATTCCGACGAGCCTTCGAACTTTTTCGAGCCGCCGTACTGCAAATCCGTCGAATTTGGGTTGGAATTCAGCCACGGCGAGAATGAGCGGAGCGAAGAGCCGCGAGGAACAGGGGCGGCGACCGAGACAGATTAGAGACAGAGAGAGAAAGAGATGTTGCGTAACTGCGCCTTATGAAGAAGATAGTGGGGATAAAAAAAAAAAAAATTGCTCATAACCTAAAAAGTAAGGACATTTTTGTCCACCGAACCAAAAAGTGAGTATTTTTTGTGTTTTTTAACTTTCAAAGTTAATATTGATTTTATAACTTAGATGTGGGTAGAAACATATATATTCTCTTTAAAATCCCTATATATCTGTTTTTCTTGATTAGTGTACTAAAAGCAAAGTTGGCAAATTAAGTGAGACGGGGGAATAATTTTTTAAGAAAAGCTGGCACAATTAACCTTCAAAAAGCAAAATCAATGATAAGTGAACCGTGAAGTACTCCCCGTGTCTTATTTATTAATCTCATTAAAAAAAATGAATAAATTAACACACAAAAATATCTCATAATATTTATGTATAGCCCTTTTAAAAACCACCATGTGAAAAATACCTCGCAAAAAAAAAAAAAAAAAAAAAACAATACACAAACTACCCCTTTAATTATTTTACAATTAATTTTATTACATTTTCAATTTTTCCTTTATTTTTTTGGCCACACTCACTCATAGGTGAGTGAAAGTGAAGTGACAAGTTGTCATTTTTTTTTTTTCACTCATGCATGACAAAATGGCATGCATTATTACTGAATTTGGATTCAAATTTGTTCAGTAATGAACATTAAAAGCATGGTATCGTATGTAAAATTATTCAATATATACCTGCACATCGAAGCTCAATTCAAATTCGAAAAAATTTCTTGATTTCAATTCCCTCCAAAAAATTTGAAACAGTTTCGTGAAGGAGAAAATACAAGGAAAAGGCAATGAACATCCAGTACTAAAAAGTTTGTCACTAATCATTAGAAGGAAAATAGTATTACAAGTTTTCCGGGTCTTTTCACGCCGGGAAAACTTGGCCGGAAAATAAATCACGCCGGCGTGATTTATTTTCCGGCGTGAAAAGTTCCAATTTTTTTTAGTTTCATGTTTGATACTACATAATTTTATTTCATGGTGTATTTTTTTAATGTATATTAAGAGGGTTTTTTTTTTTTTTTAATAACTTTTGCAATGTATGTGTGTAAATAAAATGAAACTATAGCATAATAGGAAGGACAAAAATAAAGTGAGTTTACTACCATATTTCACACCGGAGATGTGTCGCCGGAAAGCAAAAACGCCGGAGTTAATCACGCCGGCGTGATATGCTTTCCGGCGACACATCTCCGGCGTGAAATATGGTATAATATAGAACAAATTTTGGTGTTTCATTTTGTATAGTACAACATTTCATGTAATGATTTATTTGAGACCTATGAATTAATTATAGAGGATTAATGATTTTTTATGTATATTAAGAGTTCATATTATATTTGTACGATGTATGTGAGTAAATTAAACCAAATTATAGCATAATATGAAGCAAAACAATAAAATAAGAAAAATGCTTCATTTCACGCCGGAGGCGAATGGCCGAAAAAATAATAACGCCGGCGGTTAATCACGCCGGCGTGTTTGATTTTCCAGCCAACTTTTCCGGCGTGAAATTTGCCAGTACCCTTAGTTTATTATTCTGTGTTGTTTTATACATTATATGTTTTCATAAATTTAATAAATTTCGCCGTATGATTAAGTTGAGTTCATTTTATATTGTAGATGGATTCCGTAAACATCAAAGCTTATTACGGAGGTCAATGGAATGGAAGAAGGTACGAAGATGGCAACGAGGTCGAATTTTCGTGCCCCGAAAGTGATTTCGCATATTATGGGTTGAGATATACTGTAGCTCGGAATTGCAACTTGCTCGGTAGTGATTTCGATATTTTCTATTTTTCGATGACATACATACTAGGAAATTGAAATTGCGGTCGGACGAGCAAGTGGTTGAGCTATGCACTAAGCACCTTAGCCCAGAAGTGTACGTGATTATAAAAAACGGAGGCTCGTCTTCACATGTTGGTGCTTCGTCTTCACATGTCGGTGCTTCTTCTTCTTATATCCCTCAATTCGACCCGTCGTACCAGGAACCGTCTTCGATCGAATTTGGCAACACATATGGCAACACGGAGGATTTTCGTTCGCAGCTTGATGATATCGTAGAGAACATCAATTCCACAGATTGGGATGAACAGGTGTATCAAGTCCACAACCTCGAAGGTTGTTCGTCTCATCGTGCCGCAAATAATGTTCGTGACGATCAAATATCCGACCTGAATTATACATCAGGAAGGGATGAGCAGGATGATCGGAACGAAGATGATGTCTTGCGCGATGACGATGACGATGAGGATGAATATGAGCCGTCGCTAGACGTCTCCACCAAGGACAGCGATCAGTCGAATGTGTGGGGTGAAGGTAGGCAAATTCCTAGGGCCCTAATGGCCGAGTGGACCGCCTGGATAGCTGAAGAAGGCGGGTTCAACAGACTGTTGGCTATGATGTTTCCAGACCTGCACGGTAGGAGCCAACCACCTCTGGATACTGATACGGAGCACATGAGGAATTGGTTAGTGCCGGTGGTCCCACTCCAGCCTACAGAATATACAGTGTTCAACGAGGAAGACTGGCATATCGTTGATCTGCGGTATGGTGCATATTTCAAAAGCAAGGAGGATCTGTATACTGCCGTCGGTTTGTGACAGATGGAGAGTCGAAAAAATTTCTACGCCAAGTGGTCGGATAAGAAGAGGTTGGTCTTTAGATGCACGTCGGGTGAAGATTGCCTCTTCAACGTTCGTGCCGTAAGCTCCTGCGGTAATTGGGTCATTTTAGTGTTTGAACCCGAACACTCATGCGGGCCCAGTTTTGAGACGGTCGAAAGAAAGAAGATCCGATCTAAAGTTATTGCGGCGTACTTTGCGAAGAGGATCCTACGCGACTCCGCGATAATGAAGCCTATGATCATTCAGAAACGAGCTGCTCTTGTCGTTCGGCATTAAGGCGAGTTACGACGTCTGCTTGAGGGGGAGGAATCAGGCCGTGGAGATTATCTACGGGAAACACAAAGAATTGTTCCAAGATATGCCCGCCTACCTCCATGCTCTCGAGACTTCAAACGCCGACACAGTCACCGATCTCGACATAGACGAGGAGTGCCAATTTCGACAGGTGTTCGTTGCCCACGCTGCCTCTATAGCGGCGTACAAATACGGGTATATCAGGCCGGTTATATCCGTCGACGCCACGCACCTGAAGGGCAGCGGCGTCAAGTTCGTAGCTGTAGCGAAGGATGCGAACAAGCAACTATTTCCCTTGGCATACGACGTAGGGCCTAAAGAGAATCACGATTCATGGACTTGGTTCATGAGGGGGTCTGAGGAGGACTTACGGTAACTTGATTGACGCGCTGATTGTCTCTGATCAGCACGTTCGATTGAGTATACCATATCTCAAGTTTTTTCAGAGGCGCATTATGGGTTGTGTTACTACCACCTGAGTCAGCACGTGACATACGGCTTGGTTATCGGTGCCATGTTCCAAAAAGCTGCGTACACATATGATCGGAATGAATTCCACAACATCATGGCATCAATGCTTAACACCAACCCCGCCGCGTACCAGAAGGCTATGGAGAACGGACCCGTTAGGTGGGCTCGCAGCATGTGCCCTGTTTGCCAGTTTAGTACCCTGGCCTCGAACGCTGCAAAGTCTTTCAACAATTCCCACCTTTGGGCACATCGACTGCCTATAGTTGCTTGCCTCGATGCTACGAAGCTCGTTATCGAAAAGTGGTTCGATGAGAGAAGACTCAAGTGTCGCAACGACACCCACCTCGTTTGTGAAGAGGCGAGGCAAAAAATCGGAGTCCAGTTGGAACGATCGCATAGGTACAAGGTCTCACGGATCAGCCTCGATGTGCCGCATTTCAAAGTGCAGACACTAGAGATCGCGTATACCATGTGGACTTGATGAACATGTTGTGTGACTGCAATAGATGACAATTCGATTGCATATCGTGTGCACACTCGATCACAACAATGATGTAAGTTATATTTTTTTAACTTAATTATTTAATATTTCGTGTACAACTGACATTTATTTATTTCAATAGGGAAAATGGCCAGGCGGTAGATCAATACATTGCGCACTACTACAGAAGGGATACCTATGCCAAATTTTACAACCGTCAAATATTTCCAGTTCCCAAAAAAGAAGATTGGATGGTGCCGAGGGCCTACGCCGGTATAAAAATTCTACCCAATCCGTATGAACGTCAACCAGGGAGACCAATGGAACGTAGACGTAGGGGGCACGAGAAAGGACAATCAGGCGTGCCCCTCGGAGATGTCGTCAATGCGGCAAACAACACGGTGCAAGGCAACCCTGTGCAAACCAAGTCGATTGAGTAGCACCTATAAATGTTTAATTTAAAACTCGTTTATTCAATGTTTTTGTGTGTCGTTTTAATCTTTAAGTGATATTAACAAAATTAATTAACATAATTTAAAAAAAACACCAATATTCGTTTGAATTCGGAAGTCACGCCGGACACTTTATGCCGGAATACCAATCACGCCGGCGTGATGTTCCGCCGGCATTATTTAATCTCCGGCGGGTTTTGTCCGGCATGAATTTTGTCCTATATTTCGATTTATTTTTCTTTTCGTATATTCATTTTTAAATTTTCAATATATTAAGGTAAATGAGTTACACGATTATTCATTTCAGTTCTAAACATTTACGATTATTACATTCAATTATAAACGTGCAATCGAATTCTAAAAATTAGCAAAGATTCAAATCCACGTCAATTCAAAGTTATATGAACGAAATTTAAACATCCGAATAACCAAAAATTCTACAGGCATACAATTTCTTATACTTGCAACAGTTGTTCGTTGCGGCCTCTACGGAGGGACTCCCGCTGAAGGCACGCTCCATGTTCAAGCAAGTAACCACTGCACTGCATCAAGGATGCTGACTCCCAATTAGCCTCTCTCAGATCCTAAAGACTAGTTGAAAGCTCATATCGTTAGGTCCTGGTTGCTTGATATTGTAGACGTTATTTTCATAATAACCGCTGACCATTAACCAAAAGGGCATCAGTACCATCAAGACACCTAAGTCCCTTTTCACTTGTAACTTCCCACCGGCGTCCAAGTCCATATACAATGGATCCAATACCACAATCTGCTTGTGGTGCATATTAACGAGAACCAAAATATAACGATCTCTTTGAACAACCCACGACAAAAGAACCTAAACAAAATTGAACGAGACATAAATGATTATACAAACAAGAAATTCTGCAAACTCGTATTAATGACAATTATTGTTTCGTACGTACCGCTCCTGCTCTCCACCAGTTCGTTGTTTCGTATGTCAGATTACGGTTACGAGGCAAATTGATTAAGTATGCTGTTGGATTCCAATTTTCGATTATCCAATCGAACTACGCCTTGTTATCGTTATACCTCGACCTCAAAAAATCACCGTGCATAATGCGGTCATAGGAAGCCTTCAGATCCACCTAAAATCCCATTTAAAAACACGAATAATACACGAAAATATTAAGGTCATGCATAAGTAACACTTTAATATTTTAACACAAAAACTAGATACATTTGAAATTAAAAAGC
Organism: Thymus quinquecostatus; assembly: GCA_024222315.1. Taxonomy (NCBI): domain Eukaryota; kingdom Viridiplantae; phylum Streptophyta; class Magnoliopsida; order Lamiales; family Lamiaceae; genus Thymus; species Thymus quinquecostatus. Next base: position 12,498 of record JANAFA010000332.1, read on the forward strand.
GAGGGGAAATCAACACATACATTTCACGCCAGACGTACACCCCCGGAGAAGCATTTCACGCCGGCGTGATATGTAGCCGGCGTGAATGATGTTTTCGGCGCGTTTCTCCGGTGTATGCTCTCAGACGTTTTTCAATCGACGTTGAATCAACATGTAAAATTTCAGGTCATAATTAATATGATATACACTCTAAATTGGGTCTATACGAACATACCATAGCCTACGTGTTGCATATTATGAGTCTCGCATCCGTGAATTGCGGGAGAACTCGATAGCCTTCGTGGAGTTGTTTATGAAGAGTCATCAGGGCCAAATCCATCATCTAATACATGATTAAAAATTGATTAGCCATATATAAAACACGTAACCATACAGTACAAGATATCAAGCCTATTTCAAAAAACACGTACCACAGGGTCCCATTGCATACCGTCATTGACCATCGTCTTGAAGACTTCGGCAGTCACCGTCGCGATTTGATCAGGTACATGCGACAACTCAACGGTGTAGTGTACCGAACTCAACCAATAGTTGAACCTAGATTGAACGAGTGAGGGGGGCCATGCTGGTTCATCAGTCGGTGCGTATGAATTCACAGCCTTTAGGACGACTTCCGATGTACCTGATGACTATTTCACAAAAAATTATCAAAGTTATATGCTACAGACCGATAAATAAAGCATCAGTGGATATAATACCTGACCACGTTCAAACTGCGAAGTCGATGCACGAGCTGGAGCACAGATCGTAACATTTGGCGCTGTCGAAGTAGAAAAATCGGCGCTAGAGATGCAGTCTGGAAGTGAAAATCGGCCCGGCTGATAATCTTGGTATGTGGACGGAGGTGTGTACTGCATCGTGAACGGAGGGATGTATGTCGACTGCAAAATAATGTAGAATGTATATGAAATATATATTTAACGCCTAATGTCGAATCAAATTCGTAATCTTAAATACACGTTTTGGTCAAAATTAGGCACACGAACATCAATTTTAAATTAATATATTAGATAATAAGGTTACAAAAATAAAATTAAAAATTACAGTGAAATTCACGCCGGAGACTTATCGCCGGAAATAAATCACGCCGGCGTGATATCTTCTCCGGCGGTAAAGACAGCAAAATTCCAAATTTTATTTATTAGTCGAATGGTACAGAAATGGTAACACAAAGAAACTGTTTCTTTCACAAATTCAAAACGAAATTATTCCCGAATAGATTTTACCTGTCCCGTAAATGCATTACATGCACTGTCAGCATACCTCTCCTGGTACGACCCGAGCGTAGTTGAGGGCTCGGAGGGTCCACTGTCTGTGTACAACGGGAGGGTCGTGTCCCACCGGTCCCCCACATCGGTCGTCACGTAGTGTAGCCCGGAGCTGCTAGAACCTCCTGCCCCGGTAGTCGCAGCGCCCGAAGGGCGTGCTGAAGAAGCCCGTCCCGAAGAGAATAGGAGGACGACCAGCACGACCGCCACGACGAGGTTGTGAGACCGAATGTGGAATACTCGTAGACTTGCAGCTGAACAAGGCCTTCACCTCCTCGAAGTATGATTTCACCTTGTTCATGAAGCCGTCAAGCTTCATGTCAATATCTGCATTCTGCTCTTCTATCTACTCTCTCACGACCCTCCTTACGTCCTCGGGCGTCGCGTATCGAGGGATATCGTGACCCTGCTGCCGCTAGAAGATGCCTCCCTCGGACGTTTCCCGGGATCGCGTCTGCTCTCAGATCTCCGGGCAGAGGTCCGTCAGTCTTGATCCTCACCCATGTATGCCCGGCTCTGGGTGCTCCTCCTCGGACGTCCTTCAGATGTATCAAGTATGTCCTCTGGGTCGTGCAACGGACGTCGTGGACGTGCCACGGGTGGAAACTGAGTAGGATCGCCGGTCACGGCGACCAGCACATAGAAAGGTACGTCCAAGGGATTCGGGACCATGGACGACCGAAAATACTCGAGCTCACACTCGAACGGGGTCGGTTGGATATTACGGAGCGTATACCGAGGATCGTCGACTATCAGGAAGAACTGATCCTCAGTTAAGTCACCCCGCGGGCTCTTGCCGAACGTCCATTCTCAAACACCTCGGGTATACATGCTCGTCTTCAAGTTCTCCAACGTATGCACTAATATCTCCGATCACTTCATATCCCCAGACTATCAAGGCCCAGGTCGGCCCGTAAAAGTGGTAGGTAGAGACTTCTTGGGCTTTGTTGGTCCCGGGAAAGAGTAATTGGTGTATGGGGGGGGGGGGGGGGAATACACCAATAACCAACCGTTTTTTGACTTTTATAAAATCAGGTCGATCAAAGGTCGATTGTCAAGGTCGATCCTTATCAGAGACAGGTTGATATATCAAGCTCGTTTGGGTACAAGCTTGATTTATCAAACTGTGCTTATGCGGAAGTTGGTGGAGGTTGATTTACTCTTTGAAAAATCTAAGGTCGATACTGAAATGCAGGTTGATGCTTGATATGCAGGTTGATGCTCGTCAGTTTGATAATAAAATGAAAGGGCGATAAATAAAGAGAGAGAGAGGGAGGCACCGCAATTTTAGCGTGGTTCGGAGAAACCCTCCTACATCCAGGTCAGGTCGACTCGACCTGAGAATCCCTTTACCTTTGGATCCAACCTCTCTCTTATTTATACTGACTGAGTATCAGTTCTAAATACACTCTAACTTGAATATATCTAGACATGAGTTTTGGGTCGTGACCCTTACAACCTTTCGTACAAAACGTACAAACAACCTTTCACACACTACAGAGCTTGACTAACTCTACAATGGTGAAACACACACAAACTTTCTAACTTCGAACGAGTCGGAGAAGAAGTTGTTGAATCAACGACAAGCAGCAGTGAACGCTTCGTCGTTGGGCTTTTATCGGAGTCGAAAATCTCTCTTTGTCAAGTGTTTGGGAAACTAGTGGAATTTCGAACACTTGAATGGATGAGAACTTTGAGAGAGATTTTTGCAGAGTTTGGCGTTGATAGCTTAAGTTTCCCGTGCTTGAATCCGATAATGGCTGAAGTATTTATAGGCAGTTTTGAAAAACTAGCCGTTGGAGTCAGGATGACGTGGCACTAGCCGTTGGAGGCTGACTCACTTCTAGCCGTTGGGAAAGTTCGTCCTTGCTGGCACACCACGTGGCAAGGATCAGGTCGTGTAGCTCCATGAAGGCGGAGCATCGACCTTGATATAGAAATCCAGCTCTTGAAATCTTCTAAGTCAAAGCAGGCTGGAAGCTTGAGAAGGGAGGTCGATAGACAGGAAGATATGCCAGCTCGATCCGAATGAGGCAGGTCGATAAACAACCTTTCTCTTACAGAGTGGATCAAACTTGCATTTAAACTATAGAGAGCATCGACCTGCACTAACAGGTAGCAGGTCGATCTATCGGCCTTAACCCTAAACAAGTAAAATATGCCTAAGTGTGGTTTCGATAAACATCATCAAAATCAAACTGCAAGAGGTTCCCAACAATTTCCCCCTTTTTGATGTCGAAGCCATACACTTTACAAATAATTCCTAAGATATAAAATAATGAAAGATCGATTAACCATTAAGGTTGATAAGGAATTATATGAAAGGCAGATAATAAAACATAAAGTAAATAAAGCAGTCTAGGCAGATTGCCTGGACAAAGAGGTATTGTCGTCAGGTCGAATAGATGATTTTTGCTTCATTCAGCTCGATCGCAAATATACAGAGAGTTTACAAGACAGGCAGTGAGCATAAATGAATAACAAAAATAAATACAAAATCATCTATTTTTACTACTTCTGGGCACGGGCTGCTATACGCTCTTCCTGGATCTGCTCCCTGGACTTGGCCTTCATACTTGCGTAAATTCCATCCCTGATTCGGCAATAGTCGTGATCGGAATTTGAGACGTTGACATTCAGGCCGATGGCGGTCAGTGCGATGTACCGGTCGATTCGGGAATAATCCAAAAATCCCGAACCACCGATCGTCAATTGATGAGGGAAAGAAGTGTAGCGTCCTCCTCCTGCGGTTTGGTCACGGCATCCCTCAACTCTTGTTGGCCATTGAGAAGGGAGGAGAGGGTGTCGTGAATGGCGTTGATTTGATCGTTGGAGGCCGATGCCGAATTTGTGATTGACGAGGTCAGGTCGGTCACACACTGATTGACCTTGGCAACGTCCTCCTTCACATCCCCGATCTCATCCAGGGACGCCATTCTGTTTGCAACGAGCTGGGCCGGCAGGAGCTTGTCAGTGTATTTCTTTAATTGATTCACGGCAAATGTCGTGACTCGCTCCCTGGCAGTTTCATCGGCCTGGGTCTTGACCTCATTCACAATATCGACCCGGGCCTCTGCTACGGCCTGCTTGATCTGGTCGGGAAGGCTGATGACAAGAGAATCGAGCTTGGCAGATAGAGAATTGAGCACGACCTCCACGTCAACCTTTGAATTTTGAGGAGACGGAGCAGCAACTGCAAGAGCTTGATCATCACCCTCATTCCTGGGTGGCGATTGCTCCGGAGTTCGAATCGCATCGAACTCGTCTCCATGGATGGCGGCGGAGTTGTTGAGGGCGCGAGAGTGAGTGTAGAGGGGGCGAAGGTCGATGCCCAGAATTTTAGCTTCGACCTTCATGCGCCGCAGCACAAGAGATCGGAAATTTGCGGCCGCATCCTCCACACTGTAGAAGTTGAACTCGGCCTCCAACTCCAGCTCCTCGACCTTCAGGTCGTCGAGGGAAACGACCTGCAACAAGGCTTCAAAGACATAATAATAGCTCGACTTACACACTAGGTAAAACTGGAGGCGAGCTGCGAGGTCGAGGGACTTGGGGAGTTGATCGATCCCCGACATCAGGTCGATGACCTTCAGCCTGGCTTCGGCCTTCATCGAAGCCACCATAGCGTGAGCAGGAGTCACGGCCTGCTCGGAGATTGGCTGGAATGGCAAGATGGTGTCTTGGGGTTCCTCCACTTCAGTGAGATCCTGAATTTCCACCGAACCAACGCGAACGCGAGGAGGGGAGCGAGAAAGAGAGGGCGAGGAACCGGCAACGACCTGCGAGGCAGACGGCTCGATCGTGGTACGGACTGGAGAAGGAGTCCGTTCTGGCGAGGATGAGGGCGAGGGTGAAGGCGTCATCGGCCTGACATTTAGAGGCTCCGTGGCCACGGGCTCCATAGGAGTAGATGGTTTGGATTTCTTTGGAGGGGGAGTCTTTTTGGCAGGGCGAGAAGGCACTGGCACATCATCGGCCTTCCTCTTCTTTTGCACAGGGCGACTCGGCACCCTCTACCCTATTTTAGACTGTCCAGTCCGAGTGAGATGCTCCCTTACGTGGTCTGACGACCCGTAGAAATTTTGCGGAGCGACCCCAATAGCCATCTCCAATTGATGGAGATCTTTAGGAATGAAGTTGTGGGGGAAGATCTCCGCGTCCGACCATTTCCGATTTTTGAAAAAGGAAATGATGATGCAGGTCGCCTTCGTCCCAAGACGAAGCGGCCTCTTCTCCGTGTGGAGACGCACTCCCACCACGACCTCTCCTTCCATTGAGCACTCGATCTGCCTGGCCTCTTCCCAGAGCAGGGAGACCATCAGCTTGGCCCAGCTAATAGGCAGGTTGAGCATCATGGCCGTCATGATCTGAAATTTGAAGGGCGTGACCTGGTCGTCATTCCCGACGTGCCCTAGGAAGCACCTTTGAATGAAGTCCATAAGCAGCCTGTACTTAGGACGGAGCTCGGTCCTCTTGAACGACCTCTCCAAATACGACCCTGGTTCAATAAGGACGCGGTCGATAACTTGCTGCAGTTGATCCTTTTTTATATCGGAGAGTTGCATTTCTCCACCATCCCCAATGCCGAAGGCAACTTTCACGGCGTCGAGGACGTTGATGGTGTGAACGGCCTTCTGGGTTCCGAGGGAGACGGTGTGAGTGGAAACGGAGTCGCCCTTGTTCCAGTTATAGAAAAAGGCACTCACAATCTTCGGGAGGAACATCGCCGGTCGGGTGGAGATAATCTGGTGGAACGGAAAACACATTTCCACCAGCGCGAACATAGAGTCTAGATCGCGGAAGCCAAAGTTCTCACGAACCATATACGGCTCGTATTTGATATGGGACTCCAAATATGCAGAGATTGCATCCCATGGCATCTCCGGTTGGCTGGAAGTTGATTTATCTGCCATTGATATCAATTTTCCTGCAATTTAAGAGATAGGTTAGTAACCAACTTGACAAAAGATGAAAACAAAAACATCGAAGAGGCACAAACCACGCTGGTATTTTTGTGCAAAGAGTGAAAAGTGGTGAGTAAGGAATCAGCAGTGAATGAAAAAACACGACGGCGGCGGTTGTTTTTGCAGAGAATGAAAAATTAGGTTTTGAGGAAAATGATGAGAGTAAGTAACGTTTCGAGATGAAAAACTGCATGATATATAGACAGTTTGAATGGCTAGGATCACTCGAATTTGAAAGGGTTAAAAACTTTTCTTTAATTCTCATCCACACGATGAGAGCGCGTGGAATGTGGAACGTTTCACATCCGCGCGTGAGCTATATTGAAAACGTGTGTAAACTTACACTTTTTCAGAGAGACGGCAGGGAATTAAATGCAACCTCGGTCAATGTGTCAATATTTGACACTTGACTAGATAGGATGCAAAAATAGTAATCATTATTCCCTTTTTCCTTATTTTCTGCAAAATGACAGAGCCTTAAACAATGTAACACATTGAGAAATAAATTTCAATAATTGAGATAATTCAATGTGTATTAAAGAAGTTAAAAGACAAAAGGGTGATACTGCCCTTTTGATTCTCCCTTTGATTCCCTCTTCATTAATGCGGGGTTGCATTCAGGTTGATAGCGGCCTGAACTTGTGAGAACGGCCTGAACTTGGTAGATATCGGCCTTTGTTCCCCCTCAAATGGTGAATCACTTGATTAAGTGTTCCCCCTCAATTTGAGGAATACAGGTCGATCTGTTGATTTTGTCGACGGCCTGATGATAGGGAACGATCTGTCGTTTTGACAATTGGCCTGTTGAGTAGATATCAGCCTGTTGAATAGAACCGTCCTGCATAGAGATTGACGGCCTGTTTGTTTAAGAACGGCCTGTTGAATAGAAACGGCCTTTTTACTCACAACCGGCCTGTAGAATAGAGACGGGCTGTAGAGTCACGAACGGCCTGTTGAACCCTTGGTCCCAAACGGACTGTTTTGAAAAAGGTGACAGGCTGTTGAGAAGGTGACAGCCTGTTAACTTACGATCGGCCTGTTGAATCACGAACGACCTGTTGACTCAACATTTAATAAGCCTAACTTCCCACACAGCATTTTGAATCTTTCTTCGGCTAGGGGTTTGGTTAGGATATCAGCCCGTTGAATATCAGTGTGTATCTTCTCAATAACCATGTTCTTCTTTTCCACGTGATCAAAAGTGATGTCGAATATCCACGTGTTTGCATCTTGAATGGAGAACTGGGTTTTGAGTAATGGCGAGCACTCGAGCTGTCGCAGAATATAGGCACTTCACTGACTTCAACTTCATAATCTTTGAGTTGTTGTTTGATCCACAAGATTTGTGCACAACAACTCCCTGCGGCCATGTACTCGGCCTCTGTGGTGGAGGTGGCTACTGAAGTTTGTTTCTTTGAAAACCATGATATCAACTTGTTTCCGAGAAAGTGGCAAGTACCCGAGGTAGATTTCCTATCGAGCTTGCACCCTGCATGATCAGAATCTGAATAACCTGTAAGCTGCAAATTATCATCACAAGGATACCAAAGACCTAAATTTGTGGTTCCTTTGATGTATCGAAGAATTTTCTTTGCTGCTTCCAAGTGGGATTCCTTCGGATTAGCTTGATATCGAGCACACACTCCAACTGCAAAAGTGATATCAGGTCGACTCGCAGTTAGATAAAGTAATGAACCAATTATACCCCTGTACTGTGTTATGTTGGCAGGTTTTCCTTCGGGATCCGGGTGGATCTTCCCACCAGAGAGCATCGGTATTTTGACAGGCTTGCTGTCTTTGACACCGAACTTGTCAACCAGCTCGTGTGCGTACTTTGTTTGGCTAATGAAGATTCCTTCATCGGACTGCTTGACCTGCAACCCTAGAAAGAAATTCATTTCCCCCATCATAGACATTTTATATTTTTCTGTCATGAGGATACCAAATTTTTCGCATAAAATGGGAGATTTAGATCCGAAAATAATGTCATCAACATAGATTTGTACTAAAAGGATATGTTCATTCACTTTGATAGTGAATAGCATTTTGTCGACTGAACCACACTTGAATCCTGATTCGATGAGAAAGGATGATAGCGTCTCATACCAAGCTCGAGGAGCTTGCTTAAGTCCGTAGACGGCCTTATGTAGCTTGTAGACTTTGCTTGAATCACCCTCCTCGAATCCAGGAGGCTGTTCCACATAGACTTCTTCTTCGAGAACGCCATTGAGGAACGCACTTTTTACATCCATCTGGTAGACTTTGAATCGTTGATGAGCGGCATAAGCTAGAAACAGCCTTATAGCTTCTAATCTTGCGACGGGGGCAAACGTCTCATCATAGTCAATTCCTTCTTGTTGACAGTAACCCTTTGCTACCAATCGGGCTTTATTTTTGACAACTTCTCCAGATTCATCTCTCTTGTTTTTGTAGACCCATTTGACTCCAATGACGCCCTGATGATAAGGACGATCAACTAGAGACCATACTTCGTTTCTCTTGAATTCATTGAGTTCTTCTTGCATGGCTTGAATCCAGTCAGCATCTTGAAGAGCTTCAATGGCATCTTTGGGTTCAATTCGAGAGAGATAGCAGCTTAGTAGCGCACTTTCACCAATCGTTCTTCTTGTCCGCACTCCTTGGTTTGGGTTCCCAACAATGAGCTCCTTTGGATGATCATCGATCCATCGTCTGCGTCGTGATCTTTCTTCATTTGAAATGATTGGATCGGGCTCATTAATGGGTTCGTCAAACTCCGGGTGAGTTGAAGGTTGATCAGTGGGGACGTGCTGTTGATCGGGCTGCTGTTGAACGGGCTGAATATCGAGCTGCTTCATTGCTTCATCGAGCTGCTCGATTTGTGATGTAAGGTCGTTAACAGCTTCAGTTTGGGGAACTGAGAATGGGGGATCAGCCTGGTTAAGTCCGACTGACGTATTACAGCTCGAAGTATGAACATTACTTGCAACATTTCCCCCTTGCTGTGTGACCTTTGGATCAGGTTGATCCTCTTCCTCTAGATCATTTGGAGTCCATACTAGCAGGTCGTCGATGGGGGAGTTAGACGGCCTGTTAGTAGCGGACTGATCTGGACCTGTACTTAACTCTCTGTACAGACAAGTAGATTCATCAAACACAACATGAGGTGTTACCTCCACAACTAGGGTTTTCTTATTAAAAACTCTATAAGCTTTGCTAACCTCCGAGTATCCTAAAAATACTCCTGGATCGGCCTTGCTATCAAAAGTTTTTAATTGAGATTTCCCATTGTTATGAATGTAACACAAGCATCCAAAGGCTTTAAAATACTTTAACCTGGGGAGCTTGTTGTTCCACAGCTCGTATGGAGTCTTTCCATGTCGGGTAGTGATGATCGACCTGTTTTGGGTATAGCAGGCTGTGTTAACGGCCTCTGCCCAAAACTTCTTTGGAAGGTTAGTTTCATCCAACATGGTACGAGCTGCTTCCTTCAGCGACCTGTTACGGCGTTCCAGTACGCCATTTTGTTGAGGTGTACGAGCTGCTGAGGTTTGATGATGAATTCCACTCTTTGTGCAATATTCCTCGATCATTGCATTGATAAATTCGGTGCCTCGATCAGATCGAATGGAGATGATGGATTTCTCCTTTTGATTGCACAGCTTGCTCAGCAACGCGGGTAGCTCCTCCAAAGTCTCCTTCTTTTTGTACATGAAAATAACCCACGTAAATCTAGAATAATCATCTATAATAACGAGAGCATACTTTCTACCGTTTATACTTAAGGGAGTGACTGGACCAAAGAGGTCGAGGTGGAGAAGCTCAAGAATTCGATTCGAAGCTTGTGCCGTCACACTTGGAAAGGATGATCTTGTTTGCTTTCCAGCTTGACATGCTTTACAAATGTGATCGCGATCAAAGACCTTATCTGGCAGGTCGTTCACCAGTTTGTTGCGTGCGAGCTTGTTGATGGTCTTGAAGTTCAAGTGATTCAACCTCTTGTGCCATAGCCAGCTTGTCTCGGAATCAGCCCTTGTGATCAGGCAGGTCTCTATCCAATCAGTCCATTGAACTATATAGAGTCTATCCTGCAAGATTCCGGTAAGAAGTATTTCTCCTTCCTCATTTTTCACGAGACATTTGTTAGCAGTGAATTCTACTCGTTTACCACTCGAGCAGAATTGCGACACAGAGAATAAGTTATGATTAAGACCTTCAACATATGAGACGTTAGTAATGGTTGTTTTACCAACTTTTAGATCGCCCTGGCCTCTTGTAAGTCCCTTAGAATTTCCTCCAAAGGTTACAAGTGGCCCGTCTCGTTCTTGATAATTTGATAGTAGTGTTTTGTCACACGTCATGTGCTTTGAGCATCCACTATCAATGATCCATACAGCTCCACGAGCTGCTTGGCTCCTTCTTTGAGCCTTCCCAACCTGCAATTAGTTAAACTTAGCAACCCATTTGAGATTGGGTGCTACATCGGTTGCGGGGAACGGCCTTTGGAACCCAGATTTGTTTCGCCGGTCTTCTATCCGAGGCTGAGGACGAGGCAAGTGGCGGTCTTGGACTTGGGAGCCTTGGATTTCTTTGAGCGGGGGGCGGCGAGGCTGATAGAACTGCTCTTCATGAAAGCCAGATTGATACTGCCTGTCTTGATAGTTTGACTGTTGAGGATAGTGGCAGTGACAACCTTGATGAGCAGGATAGAAAAACTGAGGGTGATACGGCCTTTGATAGTACTGGCCTTCATATCGCCCTTGATGAACAGCTTGCTTTTGATGAGAGGGGGCAGGTCGACGATGCTGGGCAGGTCGACTCTCTTTCTTTTGAGGAACAGGTTGTTCCTTCTTGTGTTGCTTTAAAAGGATGGCTTGGGGCTGTCGAACTGGATTCTTCAGCTTGACCATCTTATCTGGGAGAGCTTGATGAGCTTTCCGAACACTCTTTGATTTTGACTGCGCCTTCACGAATTTGATCTCGCAGTCTTTGTTCTTGCTTTCCTTGGATTTTCCATTAAATCCAATACCAGAGTGATCGCGCGGATTGCGTTGCATGGATTGGACTTCTTCCAATTTCTTTCCGCTTTTCTTCAACTGACTCAAGGTGAGTTGAAGCTTTCCTTCTTTTTCCACGAGGAGTTCGTGTCGAATAACCAAGTCAGCCAACTTTGATGTAAGGCTGTAAATTTCGACATCTTTGGTTTTGAGGGACTCGTCCTTCTCGAGCTCCCTGGTATCGAACTCCTTTGCACGTAAAGTCAATTCTTCAATCTTTGACTTTAGGGCTTCGATCTCCCTTTCATTTTCCTCATCATAGGGAGAGAATCTTTCTTCTAATGCTAGCTTGTATTTTTCATTTTTGTTCATCAGCTCAGCATTATCTTCAACGACCTCTTTGAGTGTATCCACGAGGTCGGCATAATCATCGAGCTGTTTCTTGATTTCTTCCCAAGACACAGCCTCGGATAGTTCTTCACCTTCTTTTGTACATTCATCGTCAGAGAAAGAAAGTGAAATGGGTTGAGGAACTACCTTTGAAGATCCCACAGTTTGTTGGAGTTCTCCAACAAAACACTCTTCATCATCACTTTCATCGAAAGCGATGTAGCCCTCGTCATCACTTGACGAGCTGTCTGAGAGGTGAGCTTCCTTTGTTTCTTCGGCGATCATGGTAGCTCGTTGTTCCTTGAGCTTCTTATCGCGCTTTGCACGAAGCTCGTCTCTCTCGGCCTTTGTCAGATCTGGACAATCGGTCTTATAGTGACCCGGCCTGCCACAACCAAAACATCCACCCTCGGGTGTGTTAGAAGAATTGAAGGTTGAGGTTTTACCTTCTCCCTTTTTGTCAGGGCGGTCGTGGTTGCGGTTTGAGAAGTTTTGCTTGTTGTCACGGTAGAATTTCTTGTATTTGACAACCTTTCCTAGGAGCTTCTCATTTCTCCTAGCAGCTAGAGCATAGTCAAGAGTCATCTTCTCGAACTTTTTGACGATGGATTCGTCAATCGAGCTTGGGGTAGCAGCAGAGGCTGAGTCGGCCTTGAAAGCTACCTCCTTATCATCCTTTTCATCGGCCTTCTTGCTGGTGGAAGGCTGTGCTGATCCGTGGATTCGGATCATTTCATATTCATTTCCGACAAGGATGTCGAAAAGATCTTCGGTGGTGAGGAAGTTGAAGTCCGAACGGGCTAGATGCATGGCGGCGTACACGTGCCAATTTGCGGGTAGGGCACGCATCACTTTTAGATTCTTCTCGCGCTGTGTATATTTGTGAGGGTTGATTGCAGCGACCTCGAGAATTATTTCAGTGAAGCAAATTTTCATCGCTTCTATGGTTTCACCCGAAACCATCTTGAAATCATCAAACTTGCTGCACGCCATAGACAGCTTGTTCTCCTTCATCTCCTCTGAACCCAGGCTGATGGACCGGAGGGTGTCCCACATCTCTTTGGCAGTTTCAAGATTTCGAATCTTGGCAAGGTAGACGCCCTTCACGGTGCTAGAGATGAGTCCCTTTGCGTAATCATCGAGGCTGGCCTCCTTCCTTTCCTCGGTTGTGTAGTCGCGAGGATTTTTGAGGACTTTTTCGTATGTGGCTTCCCCGGGGGATGTTCCATCCACGATGATCTTCACTGCATAAATGGGGGAGGGGCCATTTTCGAAGATCTCCCACATAAGGACGTGATGTGCCTTGAGACACATCTTGATTCGGAAGCTCCAGTCTTCATAGCCTTGGATGGAGAAATCTTCACAAACCCTGAGAAGAGAAGCCTCCATTGCAAATAATATGATATGATATGAATGAAAGATTTTTCGAATGGATCGGTTCAAAATGACCAAAAGTTTAAAAGAAAAACTTTAGTATGCAAAGCAGCGGTCAAAAGAACCACTGCTCTGATACCACTTGTTGGTCCCGGGAAAGAGTAATTAGTGTATGGGGGGGGGGGGGGGGGGGAATACACCAATAACCAACTGTTTTTTGACTTTTATAAAATCAGGTCGATTGTCAAGGTCGATCCTTATCAGAGACAGGTTGATCTATCTCGTTTGGGTACAAGCTTGATTTATCAAACTGTGCTTATGCGGAAGTTGGTGGAGGTTGATTTACTCTTTGAAAAATCTAAGGTCGATACTGAAATGCAGGTTGATGCTTGATATGCAGGTTGATGCTCGTCAGTTTGATAATAAAATGAAAGGGCGATAAATAAAGAGAGAGAGAGGGAGACACCGCAATTTTAGCGTGGTTCGGAGAAACCCTCCTACGTCCACGTCAGGTCGACTCGACCTGAGAATCCCTTTACCTTTGGATCCAACCTCTCTCTTATTTATACTGACTGAGTATCAGTTCTAAATACACTCTAACTTGAATATATCTAGACACGAGTTTTGGGTCGTGACCCTTACAACCTTTCGTACAAAACGTACAAACAACCTTTCACACACTACAGAGCTTGACTAACTCTACAATGGTGAAACACACACAAACTTTCTAACTTCGAACGAGTCGGAGAAGAAGTTGTTGAATCAACGACAAGCAGCAGTGAACGCTTCGTCGTTGGGCTTTTATCGGAGTCGAAAATCTCTCTTTGTCAAGTGTTTGGGAAACTAGTGGAATTTCGAACACTTGAATGGATGAGAACTTTGAGAGAGATTTTTGCAGAGTTTGGAGTTGATAGCTTAAGTTTCCCGTGCTTGAATCCGATAATGGCTGAAGTATTTATAGGCAGTTTTGAAAAACTAGCCGTTGGAGTCAGGATGACGTGGCACTAGCCGTTGGAGGCTGACTCACTTCTAGCCGTTGGGAAAGTTCGTCCTTGCTGGCACACCACGTGGCAAGGATCAGGTCGTGTAGCTCCATGAAGGCGGAGCATCGACCTTGATATAGAAATCCAGCTCTTGAAATCTTCTAAGTCAAAGCAGGCTGGAAGCTTGAGAAGGGAGGTCGATAGACAGGAAGATATGCCAGCTCGATCCGAATGAGGCAGGTCGATAAACAACCTTTCTCTTACAGAGTGGATCAAACTTGCATTTAAACTATAGAGAGCATCGACCTGCACTAACAGGTAGCAGGTCGATCTATCGGCCTTAACCCTAAACAAGTAAAATATGCCTAAGTGTGGTTTCGATAAACATCATCAAAATCAAACTGCAAGAGGTTCCCAACAGGCTTTTTCGAAGTAGTACCTAAGGGTGAGGTAACTGTATGCACCCCAAGGAAAGTGGTTGAACTCCTCCGGATCATCGGCCAGATGCCACAACCAGGCGAAAAGGGGCGCTTTTAATATCGTGCCCGAGAATGAAGGTATTGGCAATCGACACATTTGCCAGTGCGAGGAGAGAATCATGATCGTCCTCAAAGTAGCCGGGCTCCGTGTTGATCAGACCCAACAATTCCCTCCCCTTATTCAAACCCTTGCGACACACCCTACGGTGGAGTTGGGACTTCTTTGCATTCAAATGCTCATTGGGATCCCAGGAGCTCTCGCCAAAACGCAATCCTGTCACTAGGGCAAAGTTCTGTACAGTAAATTCTATGCAACCCCCTTTTATAGTGAAAAACATGTCTCCATCTATCTTAACAGCTCGACAGAGGATACTGTGCAGTGCTTGGGCATACGACTGCCCCGGGCGCCACTCCAAAAATTTCCCGAAAGGGCCTTCCTTGAATCGTTGGATCAGTGGTTTTCCCCCAACCGTGAGTAAAGTTGCCTCGACATCCTTCAGTAACGAGGGTCTATGGTAGAGGTTTATCGTAGCTTTGCTGTTAAAATTTTTCGATCGACGTAGCTCAACGACGTTCGCGATAAGAGCCTGATTAAAAAAAACAATAAGCATTTAATAATAAGAATCGACTTCAAATGCACATACGAAAACAAATAAAAAATCAATAGGCACAGAAAGATTAAATATTATAAATACTACTCTCGGCTGCATCTCACGCCGGAGTTTCCTTGCCGGAAAATGAATCACGCCGGCGTGATTTGTCGCCGGCGTGACACGTTTCCGGCAAGGAAACTCCGGCTTGAAATGCGAGTAACAAGTTCGAATTAATTTTTAAAACCAATATTATATGCAAAGTGTATTTTACAACTAATATTGAATTATTCATACCAACAAAAATATACGAAATGTATTTAACAATCTTAGTAAACCATATCATAATAAATCATCTCCCTAATCACCAAAAATTACTAACAATAACATACTTAGGATAAGAAAAATAAATTGAAATAAAATCATTAAAACACGCCGGAGAAGTCATGCCGGAAAACGTATCACGCCGGCATCATATCACGCCGGCGTGATATGGTTTCCGGCATGATTTCTCCGGCGTATTTTACACACGTATTTTACCATTAATTATTCCTACTAAATTGTGTCCGAATATATTTAACAACTAATATTAATTTTTGTAAAAACTATTTTTCAAACATATACAAATATAATTGTAATGACATAAATATAAACAAAACAACATACTAAAAATCACACTTTGTCAATTTAAAAAAAAAAAAAAAAATGAACATATATCATCGTTTCACGCCGGACACCCCTGCCGGATTTCATTTCACGCCGGCAGAGGTTCTCGCCGGCGTGATGATTGTCTCCGGCTGTTTTGTCCGGCGTGAAAGGCAAAAAATTAATTAGGTGAATTTTTTAACATACCATGTATTTTAGTGAGTGGATTAGTTGTACGATCCGTACTCAACGAATTCTTCTCCGGCTTCGTCTCCGGCCTCGTTCCCATCTACAAACCCTTCAAAATAATATTCAACGGCCAAATTAGCACTCAAAATACATGATATTTCAAAAATTAATTAGCACTCAAATCTCATAATTGAAAATTCAAATTTAAAATTCAATTCACAAATCTTTGAAAATCTTTTAATTATACACAAATCTTTGAATCTAATATAGTGCATATCCCTACTTCAAACATAATTTTACACAAGTCTTTATTTCAAAAATTCAAGCTAAAATTGAATGATATTTAAAAAAAAATAATTGTATGTTACACTCGAAATAACATAATTAAGCTTAATTTTTTCTTAAAAAAAAAAACAATTACATTAGTCGACTTAAAAAAAAAAAAAAGTTGGATTTTTTGGCCAATTTAACGCCGAAGAAGTATTGCCGGAATTCATATCACGCCGGCCAAAAAATCCAACTTCTTTTTGGGCTTCAAATAGTGTAATTATGTGAAATTACGTAATTTTTCTCGAGCATCGACGAGATTATAATTGTTCTCCGGTGTGGGGTCGGCTTGCAGGCATGGTGGCTGCTTGCCGGAGAGGCCGTGGGGTTGAGAGAGAAATTCAATCGTTGTTCGATCGAAAGGTTGGTCTTGTTACCGTTAAAATTGGAAAAATTTCTCCGACGACCGGGATAAGTAGCGTTCCCCCAAGATCTGTTCTGCTGGCATCAATTCTTCTCTTTCCACCCCTTTCAATCGAGTTTAAAGCATAATACGATTTATTTTCCATGTTTACCTATATTCATTTCATTTCTATTAATAATAATAATAAAAATATTTAGAGCCAAATTCACTAATAATACTAAAATTTGACATAATTTAAATTACCTCATTCATTTCTAGAATAATTTGATCGTTCACTCGACGGAAGAGTCGGAATGAAAAATATTTGGTACGTGACTCGACACTTTCTTTGTTGGGTTCAATACGTTGGTTATGTTCCTACAAAAATAAGTCAAATAAGAATACATTACTACAAGAAATGCGTAAATAACGACGGAATGAAACCAGGGGTGGTGGCCGGGACAAACATGGTTTGGCTCCGCCTCGTCTTCGGAAGGGGGACACACAATTAACAGGTCGGGTCGTAGGCAACCGTCGACCCGAAAACAACCCAACTCTTCGTCCCATTCCAACTCTCGCGGCTGCCAAATAAAATGTAGCAACATTAGAATTAACTAGCCCAAAAATTAGAAGTAATCGAACAAACAAAATACATGTTCGAGTTACGTTATCATAAGAGCTTCCCGATGCCATTAGAGAGAGAGGGGGGGGTTGACGATATTTTGAAAACACAATCCAATGTATATAGTGGGGGCTGGTTGCGAGGTGGGGTATAGGTGGTGTGTGTGTCTGTGTCTTACCGCCTAGAAGGAGAATAGCAGTCTCATGTAATGTAGCATAGGTTTGGAGGTAAAGGAAAAAGCAAAGCATTTTCATGAATGGGGTCTGTACACAATACACAAGACATTTAATGGAGTGATGTGATGTATCATAAGGCTAGAAAGCAAAGCATTTTCATGAATGGGGTCTGTACACAATACACAAGACATTTAATAAAGTGATGTGATGTATCATAAGGCTATCTTTAACGATGACACCGGCCAAAGGTCATGCACTAACAACAAAATATATATCCCTCCGACCCCTAATAAGTGTCCCGAACCGTAAAAATGCAATAACCAAGGAATTGTATAAATTTACCATATTAACCCCTAATCATTACATAGAAAATTGAAAAAGTGAAAAAAAAAAATGTAATGATAGCAAGGGTAAAATTGGTAGTTTGGCCAAATTTTTACATTGAAATATGTGATAAGACAATTATTTGAGGACAAAAATTTTAGTCTCTTGGGACACTTATTAGGGGACGGAGGGAGTATTGAAAAAAGAAAATCAAAAATAAAAGAAATGGAACAACCCGGCTTATACAAGTATACAACGACCTATCACACAACTTGGGTTGTCCAATACCCTAGCGCCACATGTCAATTTCTAACTCATTTGGATAGATTTTTCATAATATAATTTTTATTAGAATAATAATGCAAAATAATTTTTGTTAAAAAATTAAAAATTATATCAAATGACATATTTTTAAATCCTCTACAAATAGACACCAATATTGATATAGTTTGAATAAAAAATATATATCTCATCTATATTATTTGGTATTTATAGTTTGATTTTTCTTTTTCTTTGTATTAATCTCTTGTAACTCTAAATCCAGTCGTTAGGGTATTTATAATTTGTATTATTTAACGACCAAACTCTAAATTCAGTCTTTAAGTTTGGTCTTCAAGTATAAAAATATTTCAATAAAAAATTAAATACCTTAACGACCGAATTTCGGTAGCTATTTTAATGACTGAATTATGATTCAGTCGTTAAAAATTTCTTAACGACCGAATTTTTCAGTAGCTATTTTCAATTACACAAATCCCCTACCTCAACCATTGAATTTTGGTAGTTATTTCTCAATTAAAATTTTCAATAAAAAATTAAAAGAGAATATATAGTGTTTTACCCAATTTCAACTTACAAAACAAAATTTTGCTTTGTATCTTAAAAAACACAACTTATACCCTCTTTTTGGTTTGGTTTCCAATTATACCCTTGCTTTTTAGCTTTGGGTATAACTTTCTAGCTTTGGTGTATTTTTCAAATTTGAATTATTGGATCTCCATACAAACAAACCCTCTCCCTCTCTCTATTTTATTTCTTCACTCTCTCTCTTTCTCTCTCTACCCGTCTCTCTCTTTCTCTAACTGGGCTGCTCTGGTTCCGAAGGCTATGGAGTCGGAGAGCTCCGACAACAGCGAGAAGGCTCCAGCAAGAAGAGGGCCTTCGGTTCGACGAATCCGGTTACCGGAAAGTATAAAGGCGTACGGCAGAGGAAGTGGGGGAAATGGGCTGCTGAAATCCGTTCCACGGACTCGTTCGCCGCCTCCACGGACTCGTTCGCCGCCGCGAACCGCCTCGGCCAAGGCGGATTCGGCTCGGTCTTCAAGGAGATCCTCCCCTCCGGCCAGGAGATCGCGGTGAAGCTCATGAGCGAGGCCTCCGTCCAGGGCGAGCGCGAGTTCCAGAATGAGCTCTCCCTCACCTCCCGCATCGACACCGCCTGCTGCCCCTACGTCGTCTGCGTGCTAGGGTTCGCGACCTCCCTTTTCTCTCCCTCATACGCTTTGTGTGTTGTGTTTGTTTGTGGGTGGAGCTCTATTTTTTTTTTGTATGGGTTCTTCCTTTGAAGTTCTTCTTGCTCTCTGTGTGTGTGTTCTTCGATTTTTGATTGTATTGATTGTGTTGTATTTTTTTCATCAAGTTTTTGTTGATGAAATTCGTGGCGATCTTGAAACTGTTTTACTGTTCTTCATTCTCGAATTGCTGCTGTTGGTGTTTGATCTATTTCTGTATGTGAAGTTCGTTCAATTTGTTTTTCCAGGTTGGGGTCACCATTTTGTTTCTAAGCGGAAGTACCATTTCATTATTCCGGCAAAAGAGAACTGGAATCAGCCGTTGGATGAAGATTTTGCAGAATTTGAGATCCTTAAACTGTACGGATTGATTCACTGCAACGGATTCGGGCATCTCATCTGTATCAATTCAATTTTTTATTTTTTTTTTTCAATTTAGAGGTGAGGAGTAGTAGCATGAATCGAGCAATTCATTTTTTTTTTTCAATTTAGATGGATTTAATATCATTAATAAATGTTTGAGTTTTGAGCAATTTATAAATTATTATGTTCACCGTTTTGAATCGTCTCACTCATTAGTTGATGAGTGAAGCAAATGGAGGAGTGAGTTTTTTTTTTGGGTCCCTTTTTTGTGATTTGAATTTTACGAAGTGGTTGTTGCTCTTACGATTACTTTAGTGCACAGTAAGAAATACAAAAAAGATTACTAGTACTAAAGTACACAGTACGAAAGGAAGAAAAGTCAATTGGGTTGGGTATGATTACTCGAAACATCAAACTTTGTTTCGCTTATTGAATTTGAAAACTAAAGTGAGCACACTATCTACGAATGCTATCATCTGTCCCGATTAAGTAAATTGAACAAAAAACATACACAAGACTAGTAATCTTTTTTTTGTGTTTCGTACTGCGTACTTAAGTGCACAGAAAGCTTTTCTTCCTTTCGTACTGTGTACTTAAGTACGCAGTAAGATTTTCTTCCTTTCGTACTGTGTACTTTAGTATATCATGTAAATTGAACAAAAACTTACACAAGACTAGTAATCTTTTTTTGTGTTTCGTACTGTGTACTTAAGTACGCAGTAAGCTTTTCTTCCTTTCGTACTGTGTAATTAAGTACGCAGTAAGATTTTTTTCCTTCGTACTGTGTACTTTTGTATGTCATGTAAATTGAACAAAAACTTACACAAGACTAGTAATCTTTTTTTGTGTTTCGTACTGTGTACTTAAGTACACAGTAAGTTTTTCTTCCTTTCGTACTGTGTATTTTAGTATATCATGTAAATTGAACAAAAACTTACACAAGACTAATAATCTTTTTTTGTGTTTCGTACTGTGTATTTAAGTACGCAGTAAGCTTTTCCTTCTTTCGAACTGTATACTTAAGTACGCAGTAAGATTTTCTTCCTTTCGTACTGTGTACTTTAGTATATCATGTAAATTGAACAAAAACTTACACAAGACTAGTAATTTTTTTTTGTGTTTCGTACTGTGTAGTTAAGTACGCAGTAAGATTTTCTTCCTTTCGTACTGTGTACTTTAGTATATCATGTAAATTGAACAAAAACTTACCACAAGACTAGTAATCTTTTTTTGTGTTTTGTACTGTGTACTTAAGTACACAGTAAGTTTTTCTTCCTTTCGTACTGTATATCTAGGTACGCAGTAAGATTTTTCTTCCTTTCGTACTGTGTATTTTAGTATATCATGTAAATTGAACAAAAACTTACACAAGACTAGTAATCTTTTTTTGTGTTTCGTACTGTGTACTTAAGTACGCAGTAAGCTTTTCTTCCTTTCGTACTGTACACTTAAGTACGCAGTAATATTTTTCTTCCTTTCGTACTGTGTACTTTAGTATATCATGTAAATTGAACAAAAACTTACATAAGACTAGTAATATTTTTTTGTGTTTCGTACTGTGTACTTAAGTACGCAGTAAGCTTTTCTTCCTTTCGTACTGTACACTTACGTACGCAGTAATATTTTCTTCCTTTCGTACTGTGTACTTTAGTATATCATGTAAATTGAACAAAACCTTACACAAGACTAGTAATCTTTTTTTGCGTTTCGTACTGTGTACTTAAGTACACAGTAAGCTTTTCTTCCTTTCGTACTGTGTACTTAAGTATATCATGTAAATTGAACAAAAACTTACACAAGACTAGTAATCTTTTTTTGTATTTCGTACTGTGTACCGAACAAATCAAATAAGATTTTCAAAATATATTCCGATTCATGTGAGAGAGAGATAGAGAGAGAGAGAGAGTAATCGAATGTTGGGCTCGTAAAAAAATATGGGTTCTTCTTTGCTAAAATAAATGAGACTTTACGTTCCAAGATCAAGGCATTTCATAAGCAGAGGCAGCTAATATACATTTAATAACAAAAATAATCATCAAATCACAAACAAATCCATACGTAAATTAGCCAACTTTAATGAGGAATAAACAGACAAATCACACCCATCTCTCTCTCTCTCTCTCTCAACAAAGCCACGATGGCAGCATCGGGGCCGGTGCCCATCAACAACGAGACCACGACTGCCGGAATCACCCATCCGAAGGCTTGAAAATATCTGCAGCATAGCTAAACTCTTATCATGTAATTGAAATGTAAACACAAAACAGTAGAGCAACAAAGAAAAGCAGTAGCAATTAGTCTAATTTGCAGAAAGTAAGGTATTTTTCGAAACAAGAACCCAGTTTTGGTAGAGAAGTGATGAAGATTTGCATCAAGTTCTTCAAATTTTGAAGATTTACATTCTCCATACACAAAAATCACCAATTATAGAATTAAACTTCTAAATTTGTGGAATTCAGTTTAACTATGGATGAACTCTACCTTATACGCTACCTTAGGATCCCAATCGAATCCAATCGAAGCTTCGAGAATCCCAAAACCATCGTCTTCGCCATCGTCTTCATCATCGGACCACCAAACCCTCTGCTTCGCGGCGGCGTTTCTTGAACCCAAACCCAACCTCCTCATCGCAATCGTACGTCGCGTAAGCGTCGCCGAATCTGGACCGTCGATCGGAGCTCGAATCCCCGTCCAAATCCTCTGCTGAACCTCACACTCCTCCGGCTGTCGTCGGAGTAGAGGGGCATCTTCTCCGGCGTCGGCAGCTCGTGGAAGCGCCTCACGGCGGCCAGCATGGCGTCCATCTTCTCCAAGGGGATGCCGTGGTTGACGATGCGGAAGAAACCCCACTCCGCCGCCGCCTTGCGGATCCCCTCCACCACCTCCCTCCGCCTCTCCCCGCCGCCGCCGCTCAGCCCCTCGAAGTCGACCGTCGGCAGCTCTAGCTTGGTGGAGACCGGTATGTTTCTGTGCAGCAGCTCCGGCGGGTGCACGAGGGAGGTGAAGGCGGCAGAGCGCTGGAATCTCGGTGGAATCGCGGTGCAATCGCGGTGGAATCGCGGTGGTTTTGTGGAATCGCGGTGTGAGAGAGTGGAGTCGGGTTTCTGGTTTTCGAGAGGGAGAGAGGGAAGTTGATTGAGAGAGAGAGAGAGAGAAGGATGTTGATATGCGTGTTCCCTAGGTGAGCAATAATTCAGCAGAAATCCCGCCAATAACTTGCAGGGGTAATTTTGTACCAATTTTGAAAAATTGGGTATAATTTTATGTTTTTAAGATCCAAAGCAAATTTTAGTTTTTTAACTTCACTTAGGGTATTTTCCTTTTTCCCTCAAATTAAAAATACCCTAACGACTGAATTTCGGTAACTATTTTAATTAAAACAATTAAAAACAGTGGAATGTCATAATTAAATAAAGGGAGAAAATTAAAAACACCCATTTTGAAAAATATTATATGAAAACTACCCATTTTATTAATATTATGTTAAAACTGCCTATTTGAACTTTTTATTTATTTTTCAATAAAAAAACCCTAGCCAGCTCTACCCCAATGTTCAAAAGAATACACTCTACCCTCACCACCGGTCGAACACTCTCCCACACCACCGCTACTGGTCAAATATTTCGTCGAAAAACT
This sequence comes from Thymus quinquecostatus, assembly GCA_024222315.1. Lineage (NCBI taxonomy): Eukaryota > Viridiplantae > Streptophyta > Magnoliopsida > Lamiales > Lamiaceae > Thymus > Thymus quinquecostatus. The sequence continues at coordinate 35,658 of JANAFA010000332.1, forward strand.
CAAACCAGTAGGAAAGGGTCGAGCGGTTTGAATTTTCCGACGAGATTTTCGACCGGTTCAAGGTCTTTTAGCATGCTTGTACAAAAAAGAAGAAGTAATTACACAAAAATCAACAAATTAAAACTGAATTAGTTCAAACCGGTCAGAAAAGTCGCCGAAAAATTCAAATTCCGGTGACATTTGTCGAGCGATTTGTACCCAATCTGTCTGAATATGTGACGAAAATGCCGAAAAAGTTCAAACCGGTCGACAAAATCCGCTGGAAAATTCAAACCGCTCGACCGGTTTGAATTTTCCGACGACTTTTTTGACCGGTTTGAACTTTCCGGCGACATTTGTCGAGCGGTTTGAACTTTTTCTGCATACTCATTACATATTCAGACAAATTGGGTACAAACCGCTCGACAAATGTCACCGGAAAGTTTAAACCGGTCGAGCGGTTTGAATTTTTCGACTACTTTTTCGACTGGTTTGAACTAATTCAATTTTAATTGTTGATTTTTGTGTAATTACCTTTTTTTTGTGACAAACATGCAGAAAAACCTTGAACCGGTCAAAAATCTCGTCGAAAAATATTATTTATCATATTTGAAGATGTGATATGTAAACTATCACATAAGTTGGGACCATCTCAATTGATTAAAAAAATAAAATGGGTATTTTTCATATGATGATTAAAAAATGGGTAGTTTTCTTATGAAACTTTTGAAAATGGGTAAAAAACCCAATTAACACTTAAATAAAATATTTTAATAAAAAGTAAAATAGGTTAACGACCGAATTCGGTAGCTATTTTAAAAAATAATTCAATAAGAAATTACATATTTTGACGATTGAAAATCGGTAGTTAAGACACAAATAGGATTTCATATACATTGGCTATTTAAATTAAATATTTTCCCCCAATTTCATTCAGCGGGTGGAAATCGGCGACTGCACCCCATCTCCTCAACCGCGCTCCTCTTCGGCCCCCGCCCGTCCCACCACCGTCACCGTCACCGTCCTGCCACCGTCGCGTCAATCCTTCTTCTGCCGCACCATTAGAAGTCGTTCAGCCTTGAGATCTTCACAGTTACCTCAGGTATTCCTCTTGTTTCCCTTTTTGACTTCCTAGTATGCCCTAGCTTCTAGGTTCTCTTCTGTTTGAGCTCAAATTCTGCCATTGATAGGGTTAGGTATGTAGACTATTGATTTTTCATACTCATTGTACTCTAGGTTGTCTCGAGCGGCTTTATCACTTTATATTTGAAGTATTGTAACTACAGTCTGTATATCTCCTTAATCCTCCTGGAGTGATCTAATGAAATAACCCTGTTAATCTCCTGGTAACTTCACCTGCTTTTTGATGCATTTGTTGCTCTTTTATGTTTCATTTCATTTCATTTGCTACTCAATATGTTTTGATTCCTTGGCTTTAGGAAAACATGCCAATTTCATATATGAAGTTAACTGTTCAGAGGTGAATTAATGTGTTAGATATTCCTGCCATTAGATGTATAAAGCAGAATTACTTCTGTCATCCCTTAATAATGTTTGTGTAGCTTACGAGCCTTCTGTTTGTTCTTACTTTCTGCAGGTTGTCCATCCGGTTCATGACCAAACTGTTTACTTGGCTGAAGAGCACAAAAATCGACTGAAGAATGAATATGGTTGTTTTCCCTTTTCTTTAGTCTCTTTGCCTGTTTGTGTCAGGCACCTTGAAGAGGTTTTCTTGATTGTGTTTTGTTTTTGTGTGTTTGAAAGGAATCGAGCCATGGACATTTGTACAGAGGTTAGGAGACGTTCTTATACCTGCAGGCTGCCCTCATCAAGTTTGAAATATGAAGGTACTCCCGTCATCTTTCTTGGTATATCGATTTTGATTCAATACTAGCTGATTTCATTTCATTTGCTATTTAATCTCCTTTATCTGAATTGTGATGTAGGATTAGTGTTTTGTTAATTGTGGATTAGCTAATTGTGGAATGATTCTGCATATGCTTTATCTTGTGTAGTCTTGCATTAAAGTTGCACTCGACTTTGTATCTCCTGAAAATATTCTTTCGTGCTTTTGACTGACTAAGGAGTTTCGTAAGCTGCCCTTGAATCATAGGGCCAAGGAAGACAAGCTCGAGGTCTAATCATTTTTCTCTCTTTTCATTCTTTGGGCAGGTTAAGAGAATGTTAATTCATGCAATGTTAATTTATACTACAACTTAGTGGCAGTAGCTATATTTATGCGTTATAAGAGGACTGTACACAATTATTATCTTTTAACTATAGCATAACATTACAAATTTATTTACCTGCAAAATTTCTAGTAACAGATATAGTTAATCTTCAGCTCTAAATGGAACAATAGTATAATGTAGGGTTACTGTAGCAGTTGAAAATATGTGGGGAGGTGGCGTATTAGGTAGCTTTGAACTATACTATACGCCTTTGATATTTCATTTTCTTATGCTTTCAAAAGTTTGTAGGAATTCAAAAGTTGTCTTTTTTTTTTTAATGCTTATTAAAATCTAGAAAGATGCAGTTCGGATCTTGGATGAGATGAACACGGTGGGATTCACACTCAGCGCCTATGCTTCTTCGGTGGTGCTTGAACATCTATGTGGTATTAAGAAGATGATGTGAGCTGTTTGAAAAAAAAGTTGTCTCTATTACGGATAGGACGCTGGTGTTCTTGGGGTTGGGGATAGGGCAAGCAAGTCGCCATCGTTTGGAGGGCATCGAGGATTGGGTTCAGGATCCACCAGACATCTCATAAGCTAGCTAAGCTGGCAAAATGTGGGTAACTGTTCTTATTTTTCCTACGTTTTGATTATTGTTATTGTTCAGCACCTCTTTGAGTAGATGATAAAGTAGTATCACTATGGTTTTTTGGCTTTTATAAAATTATCTATGAGAATTTAGTCGATGTTGTTTAGCATTCTTTGTGAGTATAATCTAGCTGTAGGTGGACTTTTGACATACACTGCTTGAATTATGCCTCTCATCACTCTGTGTTAAATGGTAGTATGAGTCAGGTTATTTTTCGAGTTAGTTTGTTGCTTTAAGGATTTAAGACTTTAGATTGTGGGATGATCGTTCAGGTTCTCTTACGTTGTTATGTATGATTTCTGTCTTAGGTTGGTAATGAATATGATGCCTAAGTCATGTTTAGTAAGTAATAATATAGGACTCATTCAACTGCAGTTGCTGTCGATTTGAAGAATTGTTTGATGAGCACAACAAAGGAGTTGCAGGATGTTTTTGACAGAAGTATACTCTGTCCAAGAATGCTAAGAATTCTTTTATTCGTTAGCGTCCTTTGTCCTCCGCCACTACTTCAGGCTCTCCTTCTTCACAGTTTCTTCCCAAGTAAGAGCAATAATAAAGTTGATTTTCCTACCCAATGCAATAATCTTTTGATTCCCTCTCTTAACTTTCTGCACATTTTGTTACGAAATAAACATAATAGTTTGTTGTCCATAACATGCTGTTGAGGAAGCTGAAAATAGTTTGTGGTGCCAGTTTTTAAAGTTTTCTTTTGTCAAATGTGACGTGTTGGGAAGTTCGACGAACTAGTAAGAAAAATGCGTAGGTGAAAGCATCAACATTTTTGCTTTTGTTTTGGAAGAAAGAATTGAAAAGCAAGGAAAATTATGCAATTATTGTGAATCGAGGGATTGCATTATTCTTATGCCTGGCATTTATTTGACTTGAAATCTATTACTTATGATATAGTAATTGATTCAGAATTCTAAATGGTTTGCACTTCCTTTAGGGCAATGTCTTTCTCCTGATTTCTTGATTTTATACCGCTTAGATTTATTCTCGATATTTATAATATCTTTGTAACAGGATCAACATGGATCTATGGTTGGAAATCTGTTAGCCAACACGGGGGTCGCATAGCCGAGTTGGAGATGAGGTTGAAAGCTCAAGAGTATGAGATAGAGAGAGGTTGAAGGCTCAAGAGCAAGAGATGGAGGAAAGTTGAAAGCTAAGAGCAAGAGATGGAGACACGCTTCAAGAAACAAGAGGAATGGCGTGTTGAGAAAGAGAACGACTTAAAAAATCAGCTCTTAGCCTTCCACAAGACTTTGGAGAGCATGGGGAAGTATTTCTCATAGTCTCTAGGTCATGAAAACTTCGATTTTTCCTTGTCACCACCACT